>CM036615.1:16862925-16937510 GCA_020745705.1 Hemiprocne comata
TTCCAGACCCTCAACTGCACATCTTCGACATTCTCAGCCCCTTTCCCGACTTACAACAACTTTCCTTACTAACCACTGGCATTTCCTTCTAGTACCATCGTGATTTCTTCCCTCATGCTTGCAAAACACCATCAACTGCAATATACTCCCAAACTTACTCCAGTATCTCAGAATGCCTCCTAATGGTGCACATTTGGGGATGTCACCTCCTGCTGAGCACACATTGCCCATTTTTAATGACACAAAGACAAGACACAAGGAAAACGACGAGACCTGTTCAGAACAGCACTTTTAGACTGTCTCTTTCTCATTGGAGTCAGATCCCACTTAGTAGACAGAAGCAAAACCCGTAGTCCAATAAGCAACGTCAGTAATTCAAAAGACCAAAATCACCACAACCAGACAGATCTTCATCAAATCACGGAGACAGAAACCCTAGTCCAGTGAACAAACGTTATCGCAGTTTTGGCAGGGCCTACAAAACAAGTTATCAGCTCATCTCTTTCATTCTCAGCGAGCCTTCTAATCCCCATCCACCCTCCGCCCCCGGGCTCTCCATGGGGGGCGGAGGCCGCTAATTGTCCTGCTCAGCTCTCCCAGTCACAATGGGTTCCGGCAAATCTGGGAGAGGGAGGGGGGGGCACTGGCTGCTTTTTCCTTCACGGTCAGCTTTCTCACGCCTCGCGGAAAAGGGTGATTGCTCTGGCCAAGCAACCACTATTTTTTTCACCTTTAAAAGTTACCATCCTGAGCTGTAATTGTGATCTCCTCTAGTCGCTCAAGTGGGGTGGCAGCTTCAATCTGTCCCTGCCGTTGAATTCCGATAGATCTAAGGGATTCAGGAAGCTCACGACTTAACCAGTTCCTCCTTTCTGTATCCACCGGCAATAACTTTGGGGATTCCTGAACACCCTCAACATCCATCTGCTTCTTTTTTAGTTAACATGATCTGATCCCCCCCCCCCCCCGACAAAGAGACCTTCCACACATACTCTGTTATAAATACGCCAACACGGCAACTTGGGATACAAAGTTTTATTGGAGAGATAAAAGCAAAGCACAGCGCTGGACGGCAGGGGAGTCTCCGCTCCACCAACTGCCGTACCTCGAGCCCCAATTTCCCCATATTTATAGTTCATTAGCTTCCTCCCTTGCATGTTCCTTCCGCGCAGGCATATCTTGTTGCTGAGGCCCCTTGGAATGTGCTGAATTGCGATATTTCCTTAACTGCATTGTGGCCATGAATATTGCCAAATATGGTTACACCCAGTACCCAGTTACACCCATGCTGTACTTTCCATTCCGCCACTATTGATTTTACAATGAACAAACTTTAACTTTCCCATAACATTCCCCCCTTTTATTTTGTTCATTGTAGCGGATTAATTCCTTCCTACTTAACTCCAGTTCTTCGTCTCCAATTGTTCCGATCGGGTGGTACTCTTGCCGCATTATTAGGAGATGGGCAGCTTCCAGTCGATTTTTGATGAGGCCTACTATCTTGTTAAAAACACATGGTCCAAAAGTTAATGCTACAATAAAAAGGATTACTGGTCCCGCAATAGTAGATATCAAAGTAGTTAGCCAAGGAGAATAATTATACCATGATTCATACCAATTTTGTTGAGACTCCCTTTCTTTCTTTCGTTTTTCTATTTGCTTTCTTAACTCGCTCATAGCATCCACTGTGACTCCTGTGTGATCTACATATGCACAGCACTCCTCTCGTAACGCCACACATAGTCCCCCTTGTTGCCACAGGAGTAAGTCTAACCCCCTTCTGTTTTGCAAGACTACTTCTGATAGTGATCTTACCGAAGTGACTAACCCATCTATAGCTTTATCTATTCGTTGTAGATCTTCGTCTATAGCTGCTCTAAGGCTGGCCATTCCCTGTCTCTGATTAATCAGTGAAGCCACCCCTGTACCGACTCCAGCTCCCCCAACCCCCAATAACAACGCCACAGTTAAGGCCGTAAATGGCTCTCTTTTTACAAGGTGGTGCTCGGGAGAGCTGTCATATTGATACACATAATCCCCGGAATGATAAGTAATTCTAGGTAATATAATGATTTGGACACAATATTCTGAGCTCTCATTGAACAAACCCATAGAAATACAAGGAGTTACCCCCATCCCATTACAGACCCATCTTGTATTGTTAGCTGGTAACAACCATGTATGTCCTTTTAGCTGGGCTGTTTCCAGAATCTTATTACATAGCGATTTCTTTTCTTCAGGGACAGTCCCTATACAGAGCCCGCTACCTCTGACCTGAGTAAGCGAGATTCCCGGAGACTCCGGGTTTTCTTCCATGCACATTCAGGAGGATTTGTACCGTTACTTAAAGCATGGTTGGCAGTTGAGGCAATAGCTTCATAAAAGGGTGGGCGTACTACATAACATAACCAGCATTCTTTAGTCAAATTGGGGTACGTTTGATTCAACACCCTAAAGGTCGCTTGCATCACTTCCCTGAGCGGGTCTCGCTCAGTCCTAGGGGTTGGTTCCACCACCGGTTTTTGAATGGTGGTTACATCACCCTCTAATGCTTCCGGAGAGGTCGGGTCTAATGCTCCCGGAGACGTCGGGCCAACAGCAGTTGTACGTACTTTGACACTGTTTTCCTCTGTCAACACTTTGTTAGGCCCCACCGGTTTAGGATCATTAGGGACTACTTCTTTCTTTATAAAAATGAGTACCCCTCTATCGGTTCCAGGTTCCCAAAATCTTATACCCCAGGTCCTCCCTATTATCCAACCTGGATCTTCGGGTTTTAAGACTGCTACCTTTAGGGACTTGCAAGTTCCTGCTTTATTGATACTGCCATCATAGCTATAGGTGGGCTCGGTGCACCCGTCAGGTGACCAGGTGACTCTGAGGAACTCATCCTTGCGGTGGAGACCCCAATCTGACTTGGGAGACATTGTCACACAACCCCAATATGCACAATAATATTGATTAGGCTGATTACAATAATTCCGTCCTGGATTTGAACTAGGACACCAATATGTCGCCTTTAGATTCGTTGCTCCCCATGTATACAGTCGTGATTCATGACATTCACTTGTGGCCCCATTTCCTACAGCTCCCCCGGTACCCAATATTACATCTAACAAGTTACAGTTTGTGACATAAAAAGCGGGTGCCCCTGAAGCTATAACTTCCTGGAGGACTTTACTATCATCCCATCTACCCAATATCCATCTAAACGGTTCATGACTTGTTAAACTCCCCTCTATTACCCCAATAGAAACAGTGAATGATATTACTATGTACAGGTAACATACACTGGTGGTTCCAGTAATCTCATTCCTGCGATACAAGCTTTTGTTATTACCAGCGAGGTGCCCCATGTCATTTCCAGGGGGAGGTGTTGGTTCCACTGTTGCACTCCTCTGCCTCCCTCCGCCAACTAGGTTGCGTCTAGCTGCGGGGTGTTCCATCTTCTCGGCAGCAGGAATGTTCTTCAGGATCCCTCTCGACCCCTCTGAGCCACTTGGAATCCGGCTTCCAGACTTTCCCCTTCTGGGGTGGGATATCACACCTCACGTTTTTTATTCCCCTTCGGCACTTTACCTCAACGATATCGGTATCAAAAGTGCCTGACGGTTTATGAGCCAATTCGCAGTAGTAGTCTGGATTTATTCCTCGAAAATAGGTCCACCACCACTCTACAGACCCCAACGGAGTCCTTTGAACAGTAGTCCAATAAGTTGTCAACTTTCGCTGTTTTTCCCAGCAAGGCCTGCACACTTTGTGGGGCCTTCCCGTTTCTACAATGGATCCACCAGTGTTTGCTACAAATCTTACAACGAAACCTTACAAAGGGGTAACAGTCACAATCTAGCCAACTGCAGGCTACCCTAATATTCTCATAAGTTTCCTTTCGATCTCTATTATACAATTTTCCCCAATTATCCAAAAGCCTGATGTCCCTATAATATGGTTGTTTACTCAATCTTTCCAAATATCCACAATACCCTGGAGCCTCTGAGTGTCCTATTAGAGTTTTTTGTAAGAGCCAATCGTTCCCCACCCAAATGTCATTACGGTCCATTTGAGGATCCTCTTCGTTTAAGGGTGAGCCTTAGGGCTCCGGGTTCTCCCTCTATTTCCCACGATCTTGTTGGGGTGTCTTTGTCAAACTTATCTGGATCCACTGGTCCTTTTATTCGGCTGGCATGAGTCCATCCCCTTTCAGCAGTCCGGACCGCAGAATCAGTGGTGAGCAAAACCAGGAACGGGCCTTCCCAAGCCGGGGCGAGTGGCTGGTCCTTCCAGGTGCGTATTAATACCCAGTCTCCTGGTTGGACCTGATGTAAGACAAGATCTAGAGGAGGTCGTTGAGCCAAAATCCCCTTATCCCACAATTGTTTGCGGTATCTCCCTAATTTTGATATATATACATTGAGTTTCTTATCCAGACTCACAGGATGATCTGATACCTCCCCCATACAATATGGCATTCCATATAAGAACTCGAAGGGTGATATTCCAATGTCCGCTCTTGGTCGAGTTCTTATATTTAGGAGGGCTAATGGTAAACAATTTACCCAATTTAGCCCTGTTTCTATGGTCAATTTAGTTAATTGTCGTTTTATTTCCCCATTCATTCTCTCCACCCGACCCGAACTTTGAGGGTGATATGGGGTGTGATGGTCCCACCTAATTCCTAATGCTGTTGCTAATTTCTGAGTTACTTGAGAAGTAAAATGTGGTCCCTTATCAGAGTCTATGATGTCTGGGACTCCATACTGGGGAACAATGTTTTCCATTAGTATTTTGGTCACCGTTTGTGCTGTTTCTCTATTGGTGGGAAATGCTTCTACAAAGTGGGTTAGGTGATCCACTATTACCAGCAAATACTTGGTTCTACCGATTTTGGGTAATTCCGTAAAGTCAATTTGGACTTTGGAAAAAGGTCTCTGGGCGGAGGGTCGCCCACCCAAAGACATCGATCTTAGATTCTTCCGGTTTACCTGTAGACAGATATTGCATCCCTTTACAATTTGTTTCACTATATCCCATATACCTAACGTGGTATAAGTATGAGAGAAATAATCTTTCATACCCTGGGCTCCCCAATGGGCCCTTTTATGTACTCTGTTCAATATTTGATAAGCCAATGCTTTTGGGATCACCTGTCTCCCATCCTTTGTATACCATTTCCCATCTGTTTTTTCCAATTCCATAGTCTGCAATTTCTTTTCTTCTTCCGGAGTAAAAGTCATACTCTCCTCCGGAGTATTGTTCTTAACTTCTTTTATTTCCTTTAAATTTAACTCCCGAAGGGCTGCTCGCTTTGCCTCCTGATCTGCTATGTTATTTCCCCTTATTTTTGGTGCCAGCCCTTTCTGATGCCCCTTTATATGCACTATTGCAATCTTAGCTGGTCCTCGTAATGCTTGCAGAACGTCCAGGATTAATTTCTGATGTATCAGGTCTTTCCCTTGTGAATTCATAAGACCCCTTTCTTCCCATATTTTACCAAAGGTATGTACCACCCGAACCCGTATTTTGAGTCCGTGTATATTGTACCTATTTTTCCCTTTAACAATTCAAGTGCCCGGTATATTGCATATAATTCACAGGCTTGTGCTGACCAAGTCCGGTCCAGTGGTCCCGACTCTACTACTTCCATTCCCTTATTCCCTCGGATAATTGCATACCCCGACTTTCGTTTTCCATCCACTATTCTTGAAGAGCCATCTACAAACAATTTCTCCCCTTCTTCTAGTTCCTCCTCCTCCAAATCGGGCCGAATTTTTGTCTGTTCTTCTATGGTTATTATACAGTCGTGTACTGGTTTCTCTGTTCCGGGTTCCCCGAATAAAAAGGCGGCCGGGTTAGAAGCGGCCGTAGTTTCTAAAATGAACCCCGGAGATTCCAATAATATCCCCTCGTATTTCAAAAGTCTGGCATCTGATATCCATTTGTCCGCTTTTTGCTGAAGTACTCCCCGAATATTATGAGGGGTTAATACTCTTAGAGGCCCATTAAAGGTTATTTTTCGGGCTTCTTCCACCAAGAGCGCACATCCTGCTATAATTTGTAAACAGTTTGGCCACCCTCTGCTTACTGGGTCCAGTAACTTAGAAAGATACGCTACTGGTTTTCTTTTCCCAGCCCATTCTTGAGTCAAAACCCCAAATGCCACTCCTTCATTTACATTTACAAACAGTACAAATTCTCGATTTACATCTGGGAGGCTTAATACAGGAGCGTGGATCAGGCTATTTTTCAGAACCTCCAATTGTCTGGTGTCTTCTTCGCCCCACTTCAAGATCCCGTCCTTGGCCAATTTTTGGTGCAAAAATCTAGTTTTAGAACTATAGTCCTCTATCCACTGCCTGCAATACCCAGTAAGCCCTAAGATCTGCCTAATCTGTCTTTTGTTCCTTGGGATTGGGAGTGATAAAATTGCCTGTACTCTCTCAGGGTCTATTCTTTTCTCCCCTTTTCTGAGGTAATGTCCAAGGTACTTAACTTCTTCCTCTACAAACTGCAGTTTTGCTTTGGATACCTTTAGTCCCTTTAAGGCTAAAAAGTTTAGGAGCCTTATGCTTTCCCCCCTGACATCCTTTTCATTCTCCCCAGCCAGTAGGAGGTCATCTACATACTGGATTAGAGTCACCCCTGATAAGGGTGTGTATTCCATTAGGAGGGTTTCAAGAGCCTGTCCAAATAAATTAGGGGATTCCGTGAATCCTTGGGGTAGGACCGTCCAGCGAAGTTGTTGCTTTCTCCGCGTGTCGGGATCTTCCCATTCAAATGCAAAATAATCTCTGCTAGCCTCGTCTAGTGGACAAGCCCAAAATGCATCCTTTAAATCTATTACACTATACCATAAGTCCTGAGGTCCTAATTGACTTAAAATTGTATGGGGATTCGCAACCACTGGGTGTCGGGTAATGGTTCGTTTGTTAATTTCCCTTAGGTCATGGACCAATCGGTACGAACCATCAGATTTCTTTACTGGAAGTAATGGGGTGTTAAATGGTGACATGCAAGGCTCTAATAACCCTTGAGCCACCAGTCTCTCTATTTCTGGTTTAAGGCCTCTTCGGCCTTCCAGGGAAAGAGGATACTGCTTTATTCTTACCGGGATCTCAGGATTTTTGATCTGTACCACAAAGGGGGTAATGTCTAATTTCCCCACCTTCCCGGGCTGATACCAAACCTCGGGATTAATTTTATTCTCGTCCTCCGTCCTAAGGGGACATAGTCGAATCGCAATCTCATTTTCCACCACCTCGATCCCAATTCCCAATTCAATAATGAGGTCCCGCCCCAATAAATTAAACTCGGCCTCGGGAACCCATAAGAAATTGCCGATCTTTATTTTCGCTTCTGATTCCACCATTACTTCTTTAATAATTTTAACTTTAAAGGGTTCCCCTTTTGCTCCGATTACTGAGGTCGTTTCCTTTGATAATTTGCATCCGTGAGGTATTTGCAGGAGAGTCGATCTCTCTGCTCCTGTGTCTACGAGAAAAGTCACTTCCTCACGGTGGGGACCTATTTTTAATTTTATCAAGGGCTCCTTTTGATTACTCAAGGTCCCCAATAAATGGAGCCCCTGACCTCCCTATTCCTCTAGAAGTTCCTTTTCGTCCCGCATTCGGACCCTACATTCCCTTTTAAAATGCCCTCTCTTCCCACAGTAAAAACACTTTCCTGGCTCTCCTTGCCTGTCCCGGCTCCTATTTCTTTCTTCACTTTTTCCCCTTCCCCAGTCCCTTCTACGTTCCCTTCCTTGTCGGTCTTCCCAATCTTTCCTCCCCTGTAACGCCGCTACCATCATTCGAACCTGCCTTTTACCACTCTCGTCCATCATTTGCACTTGCCGTTTTCTATCTTCCTCTTCCCTCCGTACATACACCTTGTGTGCTTCCCTCACTAAATCATCTAAACCCATATGCTGCCAGTCTTCCAACTTCTGTAGCTTTTTCCTGATGTCCTCCCAAGATTGGGATACAAATTGTACTTTTAGCAAAGCCTGCCCCACCTGATCATTTGGATCCACTCCAGAGTATAACTGAAAATTTTTACGTAACCTTTCAAGCCAATCTGTGGGGCTTTCATCTTTCTTCTGTCTCTCATTAAATGCTTTGTTAAAATTTTGGGACCGAGGGACAGACTCTCTGATTCCTTGAATTAAAATAGTCCTTAGGTCCTGCATGTGAACCCGATGTGCGGGATTTTGGTGGTCCCAATTCGGGTTCTGGAGTGGCCATTTAGTATCAGCTGCAGGACCCTGGGCATGTTGGTTATCCCAGATTCGCATGCCCTCCCTCCTGATCATATTTTTCTCTTCAGGAGTGAAAAGAATCCCCACAATTGATTGTAATTCTTCCCAGGTATACAAACTAGGTCCCAGGAATTGGTCTACCCTTTCAGCTACCCCCAGGGGATCTTCTACCAAATGTCCCATTTCCTTCTTAAATTCTCTCACCTCCCCTGAACTAAGAGGGACGGACACAAAGGCTATACCTGGTTGTGGTCCCCCCACGGGCATTTCTCTTAAGGGATAGAGACTCTGCCTTTGTCTGGCCCGTCCTCTAGTCATTGGTCCGGTATCCCCGTCCGAGTCCTCGGACGAATTGCTAGGTGGCGCGCTTGGACCAGGGACCGGACCGGCTGCTGGTGGGAGCACATATGGTGGTGGTGGTAAAATTTCTTCTGGTGACCTCTTTTTCTTTTGGGACTTGTGCTCCGGGAGTCGAGTTGTTTCCGTTTTTAATTTATAAATTGAGACTCCCGGAGCATCTAGCCATACAGCTGCATAAGCAACTTCCTCGGGGTTCGCTGGACTTTTATCATTTACCCACGAGTTTAACTTCTGCCTCACCCAATCTTCTGATGACCCAAAGATTGGCCAGTACACTTGTCTATCAATTTCCTTTCCTCCCCATACTTCAACACAGTAATGGATCATTTTTACTTTTTCCTTATTCCTAGCGCTAGGATGCTGGTTCCAATTATTTAACATGACCCCCAGAGGGCTATCGGGAGGTATGGGGGGCAACTTAATTTTCCCAGAATTCTTATTCTTACTCTTATTCTGTCCCATTTCGTCTAGAGTGCCTTCTGCACGTCTAGGATCTCCACCCCGTATCGTCTGGAGCGCCTTCTTTCACGCAAATCTTCGCTTCCCCTTTTTCGTGGCCCAAGCCCTCGCGGGTCTGTGGGAACCGCACTACCGAAGGGTCCGCACTCGCTTGGGAAATCCAGCTGCTGGTCTCCCTCTCATTCACACAACACACATTCGCGCTTCCAGGATCCCCACCCCGTCCGAACGGATACCGCAATATACTTACGCGTCCCACGCGTCTTCGTCCGGACTTTGTGCACAAAACCTTTCGGGGGGTGCTTAGGCCTGTTTCCCGTTCCCCTTTGCTTTTATGAATCTCTCCGGGTTCGTCGGTAAGGGCTGTCCGGACGGCAGAGAAGATCCCGAGGCCACCTAAAGGTGGGGCGCCTCCTCGGGAGCCCTCCGCACCACAGAGTCCCTTATCCGAGTCACGGCACCAAATTGTTATAAATACGCCAACACGGCAACTTGGGATACAAAGTTTTATTGGAGAGATAAAAGCAAAGCACAGCGCTGGACGGCAGGGGAGTCTCCGCTCCACCAACTGCCGTACCTCGAGCCCCAATTTCCCCATATTTATAGTTCATTAGCTTCCTCCCTTGCATGTTCCTTCCGCGCAGGCGTATCTTGTTGCTGAGGCCCCTTGGAATGTGCTGAATTGCGATATTTCCTTAACCGCGTTGTGGCCGTGAATGTTGCCAAATATAGTTACACTTACACCCAGTACCCAGTTACACCCATGCTGTACTTTCCATTCCGCCACTATTGATTTTACAATGAACAAACTTTAACTTTCCCATAACATACTCTGTCTTGCATTCCTTGGGGCTTCTGCCAAAATCTTAACTTGGCAAGCTCCAAATTGGAAAAGAGTACCTCTTTTGTTATCATCTGAGGTTGAGTATTGTGATCACCATCATAAAGATATTCTGGTTTTACCAGCGGTCTCAGGAGGGGGGACATTTCTAACGGATCTACCCTTTTCTGTAGTTCTTCTAACTCTTTGGAGGGACATAATCCACAACCAGTATCAGATTTCTCCTCGCTGCCCCCCTCTGCCTTGGCAAAAGCCCACACAACCCCTGAGAGGCCTTGCACTTTGCTCTTGTCTTCTAATCTCTCTCGGAGGGATTTTACCTCTTCCTGCACGGCTGACACTGCCGCTCCCAAAACTGCACAAACTATAGCTTTACCCTTACTGAGTTGCAACTTTGCCTCCTTTTGCAATGCAGAGACACGATCTGCCACACTCTGCAGATTGTACCAATGATCTTGAGCCCAGTCCTGTCCCAACACTGACGGATGGGCATCCAAAGTTTCCAAGATCTTAAACAATATCTCGGGATCAACAGGATGGGAAGAATCCCCTGTATGATGTTCCTTTTCCATTACTACTTAACTCACAAAATCAGGGACAAAGGTCTCAGGGAGGACAAGAATCTAGATTTTACAACGGCCACCAACAGCACTCCCCAAGAGGATACACACACGCTTACTTCTTAACTCACAGTTATAACCCAGCCCTCTATCAGTGGACCAGAACTCCAAAAGAAAATAAAAAGGGAAGGAAATGATCCTTCCCTAAGCCTATCCGCTGGCCAGGTGAATAGGGTCTCATCTCCAACTGCACTAGGCACCTCTCGGAGAGGTGGAGACACCAACCCAGCGTTCCACCAAATAACCTCCACCCACAAGGAACAGAGGCCCCTGGCTTCTCTCCTCTCCAAGCAAGAGAAAGCTGCAGTTCTGAATCCTGAGAGGTCAACCACTAAAGCCCCCCCATTGTCTCTTTCCCTACAGGCACCGAGGCAACACCTCACACACAAAAACTCGTGACACTTTGACCATTGGGATCCTGTCTGTGACACCAATCAATGTCACGATCCCATAGTCGGATACGTGGCCATTTTTGTTACGATCTCGCCAGGACAAAACCAAGATAACACAACATGGGGTGCACAAAGAGGCACTGGGGCTGGTGTGGGGTCTTAGGAGAGATGGGGCAGAACCCCCTTGCTTCCTAACACTCCTCACCCAAGTGGGAGGCTGGGTGCAGCTGGACTCTGCTTCCCTCTCCTGCTATGAGCCGCACAGCAGCTGCACCCTTGTGTCCAGCAGGACCTGTGAAAAGGTTCAGAGGTTGATCCCAAATGGTGAAATTAAGACACAAACGAGGTCAGATGTCACGTGCACACTGAACTTGATTGGAGTTACACAGAAAAGTCCCTAGAGCGGACAGGACAGGGAGGAAAACAGACAGAACAGGAAGGAGAAAGCAGAATTAGAGAGATTAGCAATGTAGGATAGTTACCACCATGGTCCAGCAACCTCATCGGGTGGGGAAGCGCTTCCCTGCACCCACAGTGTCCCAAACTTTTATACAGTTCTTGCGCACTGCCCCCCGCCCTCCCTTTGCTCCCAGTACACGGGAGGAAATTCCTCGGTCTTCTCCATGCTCCTCGGAGATGGCAGGGGGAGAGAGGGGGGTATGGTGCTGGGCTATACCTTGCAGGTGGTATTTGTCGGGCTAATTAACAAGATAAGCCATTGATTGGGCCAGCAACAGGGTCCTTGAACAGGATGAGACAACTTGGCACCTCAGGATGGTTTATCAGGTGGAGGTCAGCTTGCCCTGTACTTTTCTGGCCAAGTCAGTGATTTACATGAAGTCTCAAGGCCTGGTTATGGCTGGATATCCTGCTCCCAGTGCCAGCTGTAGAGCTCCCTTGTCTCCAGTCTCAGCATGTCCTACATCAAACTCCCCAGTTTGCAGGTGCGCAGGGGGGAGTAAAACAGCTTGGTGGGATCCTGAGACATAGTCCAGCAACAAATCCTGTTTAACTCTTAGATGTCCCAAGACAAACATCAGGCATCCTGAGTGTCCAAATACACTGTTTATTTCTTGGCTTGTTCGAGACAGACACTACATATCCGGAATGTCACAGGGAGGAAGGTGGGAAAGGGTCAGGATCTGCCCGGCCCATCTCCACCATCGGGAGATGG
The DNA here is from genome assembly GCA_020745705.1 of Hemiprocne comata. Classification (NCBI taxonomy): domain Eukaryota; kingdom Metazoa; phylum Chordata; class Aves; order Apodiformes; family Apodidae; genus Hemiprocne; species Hemiprocne comata. The sequence goes on from CM036615.1 coordinate 16,875,026, forward strand.
ATACTTGTATAGAATTGTACCTCTTTGCTTTTATCATTAGTGTTTAACTCAAGCTGTCTAGTGTAGTTTTCAATCCAGAAAGTCTCTCCCCTCATTCTCTCTCTCCTTCCCTACCTGGGTGGGAGGGGGAGGGGATCAAGAGCAAGAGTCTCTGGTTTAATTGCCAACCCTGAGTCAAACTGTGACAGGCTCTTTCAGGTTTTGCAGCTGTTCAGATCCCAATTAGGACCTGCCAGAGGCACATGTTGATCTACCCCTGCAGTGAGTGTTCCTGCTGTGATTCGAGCCTGGAGTACGAGCAGTTTTTGTGACCAACTGTTTTCCTGTTTCAGTTAAAGCATCCAACATTAAATCCATGTCACTCCAATCGGGGTCCTGATTTTTAAGAATTAATTCAAATCCATTTGATACCCCCACAGGATCATCTCAATAATTGTTAACAACTTCTTTTCAGGCATCAAGGTCACTCATGCTAAAAGGGACCTTTAATCTCGCCGGCCCCTCAACTGTCATTGCCGGTCGGAGCGGTGCTGAAGTTACTGGACCCACCGGTTGTTTGCTCCGAGTTCTGGCAGTGACAGGAGAAAATTTATCCATTGAAGAGGAATCATCATTCTCTTTTTGTTTTCTAGGACTATCATCTCCCTTTGGGGGTTGGTCAAATCGTTCTGACAATGGTGGGGGTAAGGGCGGTGAGGGTAGGAAATCTTCCAACCTTTCATCCGATTCCTCTCTCGACTTCGTGCACCTCTGACCTTCACTACGTGCCGAATGACACCTCTTCAACTTGCCTCCTCCCTTCACTCATTCCTTTTCTAATGCCAACACCAGAGGGTCCTGTGGTGCCAAATTGAGCCCACAGTCCCTTTGCCATTGCGGATGGTTCCTCAGAGTGAAAAACAAATCCTCATATCCCACCTCATCCCACTTCCCTTCCCATCTGTCAAGATCCGACAAAAGATTCAAATCCTGACACCAATTAAATAAATGTAGTGATCCAGGCTCTTGTATGTAAGTGTATATGGGTGGTGCTATGTATGGGCGGAGTGTATGCAAAGATCTTGCCCTCACACACCCGGTTTGATTAAAGCCCAAAATCACAATGTTCAGGGGACTCGAGCGGTTAGTCCCGTGCTGATACCTCCGGTGCACCCCCGCCACTACAGCTATTTTAAGGGATATTTGCTGTAGAAACAGAAAACTCCACACTCGGGAAGTTTAAACTATGTGCTTGTTTTACTTTACAATTAATTCAGAAGGCACAATGTGACTAATGCAAGAATTAGCAACCACTTATCAGCTATAAAATGTATGGGAGGGGTACCCGCACCGAATCAGGGAAGGTAAAGGAAAGGATAAAAGATAAAAGGATTAGAGAGTTTCCCAACTCCCCTCCTCCCACCTCCAAGGGTAATTTAGAACAAGGGAAGAGCAGACGGGAAAGGCGGTCTTTAGGTAATTATCTTACGCCTCGGATCCCGGCGGAGTCAGAGACCAGCCCTGGCTCTTGGTGCCAGCTCTTCCTTGCAGATCTTCAGGGGGAAAGCACCTAAGGCCTCAGCTCCAAGAGCCTTTAAAAAGGCTTTTAGCCTGGGCTCGATCCCCCACAGTGTGGTGAGCGGTCGGCGTGCTGGCTGGAGACGGCGGCGGGGGGGCGGAGCAGCTGCCGAAGCGGCTGGCGCTGGACGCGGCGGTTTCTTCTCCTCCTTCTTCTTCTTCTGGCGACCCCGGGCTTCCAACTGCCCCGAGGCTGAGGAGGCGGTCGCCTTTATTGGAAAAATGCCAGGCGGGGTCTGGCTTCTGATTGGTCTGTCACTTTTCAATCCGCCCTGCCATTGGTCCCTGGCGCTGAGGCGCCGAAAAGTCTCTCAGAGCCTGGTATGCTGGTTTTTTTTTCTTTTTCTCCTTTTCAGTCAGTCCTCAACCAGGTCCGCCTTTAACCCTTTCCTGCCTCTAACCCTTATTGCCATGAGAATCATATATATGGTTTATGTGGGGCACATCTTTAATGAATGTAGGGGCCGTCCCCCACAGGAGCCCAGATTTTGGACCTTAGTGACAGCCTTGCCTGGTTTGTCTTGCTGCATGTGACAGGGAGGAGGGACCGGAGCGGACTCCAGCGCGCAGCCACCTCTTGATCGGGGGCTCCCTCAGCTCCTCTCCCTTGTCAGGGTTCAACTAAAGGTCACCAGAAAAACATCTCTCCAACAGCCACAAAGGGGCACCAGAGACCATCGAAACTCTCCTGGAAAGGTTTTTAGCCATCTATTGTGCAGACGTAGGGAAAATGCAAATATTGCCATCAGTTCCAAACTGTTTTGTTTTGTTTCCTGAGAATGTCTGCGCTCTAGAACTCCAAAACGAGCCTGAGAGAGTTTGCTTCGGCCGGATTTTACGGTGAGACACACGTACACACACAGGTGTCTCACCCCCCCCTAAACTTCCAACCCCTCCCCCTGGCACCCTGACCCCCCTCCCATAGCCCCGCCCCGCCGCTTTATTCCCAGCTGCTTTATTCCCCGCCGCTTTATTCCCAGCTGCTTTATTCCCCGCCGCTTCCCGCGGTCTCGCTGCAGGTTCCGAGAGGTTTCGCTCGGCAACCGGGCACCCCAATTCGTGACGGAGAGAGCATCGCCCCCCCGGCCTGGGCTGTGCCCCCCCCGCTGCAGGTACTGGGGGTGGGGGTTGATGGGGGGGTATCCCAATACACGCCACTGGGTGCGAGCACCCCAAGTTCGGGGAGGACCCCAACTCATCCGGGGGTAGGGGGCTGTGATTGGGTACCTCCCAAGTCATCCCTGGGGACCCCAAATCATCCTGGCGATGCGAGGCTGCATTGGGGACCCCCAAATACTTCTGAGGATCAGGGACCCTGATGGGGTACTCCAGTTTATCCCAGGGGACCCCAACCGATCCGGGGGTTGGGGGCTGCAATAGCCTTTGTCTGTCCCACTGTCCTCCAGCGAGTGCTGGCCTGAGACAGCTTTGCAAGGTGGCCAAGAGGAAGTAGTGCCTGATGAGACCCCCCTGCAGGGCTGGGTCCCGTTGTGGAGCCCCCAAGCCAGGAAGGACACGGAGCTGTTGGAGCGAGTCCAGAGGAGGCCATGGAGATGATGTGAGGGCTGGAGCAGCTGTGCTCTGGAGCCAGGCTGGGAGAGATGCAGAAGACAAGGCTGCGGGGAGACCTTAGAGCACCTTCCCGTGCCTGCAGGGGCTCCAGGAAAGCTGGGGAGGGAGGGAGGGAGGGAGGGGCTTTGGACAAGGGCAGGAGTGCTGATGGGACGAGGGGAATGGCTTTAACCTGGCAGAGGGGCCATTGGCCTCCGCTCGCCGTCTCCAGGCGGAAGAGCCGCTCTGCTCCGCCCGGCGGTTCCGCTGCTCCCCGCTGAGGGCGGTCAATGGCCGCCAGCAGCCGCGCCGGCGTGGCGGGGGGAGCGCGGAACGCGGGTGCCGGCGGCCCGGCGCAGCGGCGGCAGCAAGTCCTCGGCAAGGTCCCGGGGCGTCCCCTGGCGCCCGAGGGCTGGCGGGTGCGCGGCCGGCCGGGGGGGAGCCGGGCCGCGGCGGGACCGTGCCGGGCCCCGGAGCCTGCCAGGAGCCGCCCGCGGGCTGAGGCCGCGCCTGGGCTGCCCAGAGCCCTTCCCGGGGGCGGGCAGGCCCGCTGCTCGGCTCCCGCCCCGCTCTCCGCCCAGCCGGCCTGCCAAGGGGTCGTGCCCTCCGCCCAAGCGAGCGAGCAGCCGGGCTTTCGGCGGGACTGAGGCGCAGCCCGGGCTGGGGGCTGTCAGCGTTTGGGTGCGGGTCTGCCGTGCCGTGCAGCTGCTCCGCATCCAGCAGAGCGTGTTCAGACACGGGGCTGTTGTGGCGATAGCGGGGCTGTCAGCCGGTGGGCAAGAAGCCCATCCACACACAGGGTCGAGAGAGTTGCTTTCCTATGCAGTGTTAGAGGGTTCTTTCAGTGACCCAATTTTACTGTGACAACAGAAATGCTACTTTGATACCCAAAAACCTGAGAAAGAACTTGCTCTCTAACATTGTTCTATCACTGGCACACACGATGGGTCACTAATCCCTCCCTTCCATTCCAAGTGACAATGCTCAGGAATGTCACTGTGTCTGCTGAAGGGGTGGGGGGTTGTTGTTAGTAGGGGTCCCTCGAGCCTGTGGGTGGGTATTTTAGTATCATGGAATCGTAGAATGCCGGGTTGGAAGGGACCTCAAGGACCATCTGGTCCAACGTTTCTAGGTACTACTGCAGTTTCTAGGAGGTGGCTCAGCACCCTGTCAAGCTGAGACTTCAAAGTGTCTTTTCCATGTGACTCCTGGTAAATAGGGAGTCTCCATCTTCTTGGTAGCCACCCTTGAAGTACTGGGACATGGTGATGAAGTCTCCCCTAAGCCTTCTCTTCTCAAGGCTGAACAAACCCATTTTTCTCAGGCTCCCCTCATATGGCAGGTCCTCCAGTCCTCTGACCATCCTTGTGGCCCTTCTCTGGAGCCTCTCCAGCCTGTCTGTGTCCTTTTTGTAGAGCGGGGACCAGAACTGAACCCAATACTCCAGGGGTGGTCTGACAAGTGCCGAGTAGAGCAGGATGATGACTTCTTTATCCCTGCTGCTGATGCCCTTGTTGATGCAGCCCAGCATCCTGTTGGCTTTCTTTGCCACTGCAGCGCATTGTTCACTCATGTTGAGCCTGTTATCCACCAAGACCCCCAGGTCCCTTTCCACAGGGCTGCTCTCCAGCCAGGTGGATCCCAGTCTGAACTGCACTCCTGGGTTATGTGTTCCCAGGTGCAAGACCTTACGCTTCTCCCTGTGGAACTTCTTAAGGTTCCTGCTAGCCTCTTGCCTTCGGAGGCGTGGCGACCTGGTTCAGGAACGGCACGGCGACCATCCCCAGGCCGCTCGGGCCATCAGCTCACAGACACCAATGCGGTGGATGGCAAATGGCGTTTATTAGTGTGTGACACGGCATTATATGGCTTGGGTTTATAGCGTCAGTTCCGTCTGCTCACATCATGAACTAAACGCTATTGGCTACCAGGAGAGGGGCCCTATCTTTCCGTACAGTGTGAGATCTTCCGGCCGCCAGACCCTAACTACCCACAGTTCCCCCCTCCCTATGCGCAATCAATTTGGCTAAAATATAACGATAATCTCGGGTAAAAACACACTAAATGCATCCTGTTCCTATTCTATGCTTTATAACAATCTTAAAATATGTATCACAAACTTGAATAGAAAACATAAGGCACGCTAAGCAAGAGATAAGTGGAGGGTAACTGGGAGTAACGGGGTATAACTGGGGATAGCCAAAGGAAATTCTGAACAAAAACATTCTAAAGCAAATGTTGGCGTTCTACCAACATGATGTTAACCTCCCCTAACCGGCTCTTAACAAACGACACGAGCCTATTCAATATACAGGGTCCAAAGGTCAATGCTATTATGATCATTATGATTGGCCCCACCAAGGTAGATATCAGGGTGGTCAGCCATGGTGAATGATTAAACCATGATGCAAACCAACTTTGTCGCGCCTCTCGTTCCCTTTTTCGTTTTTCCAATCCCTCTCGCAGTTTGGCCATAGTGTCCCTCACTATTCCGGTGCGGTCCGCATAAACACAACATTCTTCCCCCAGTGCAGCGCACACTCCCCATTGCTGCAAGAACACCAGGTCTAATCCTCTTCGATTTTGCAACACTACTTCAGATAGTGATCTAATTGATCGTTCTAATGCACTTATTGATTGTTCAATTCTAGCCATGTTCTCATCTACTGCCATCCTCAAGGCGCTAAATTCTTTATTTTGTTGCACCAAGGATGCTAGTCCTGTACCTATTCCCGCACCTCCTATGATCATTAGAGTAGCTATCGTTAGTGCTGTGAAAGGTCCTCGTTTGGACAGATGATGTTCTGGGACGATCTGTGACTCATAAGCAAAGTCTTCGGAATGATAAAAGATTTTAGGGACTATAGTTACCTGGACACAATATTCTGAGGATTCATTAAATCTGTCCAACGACAAACAAGGTGTAACTCCCATAGTAGAACAAACCCACTTGTTATTGTTGGCTGGTATTAACCACTTTGCAGGGGTTTTATCTTGTGTCCTATTAACACACAGTTGTTCTTTGTGCTTTGGGACTTTACCTACACACACGCCACTTCCCACCACCTGTGCTAATGTAATCCCTTGCTTTTCTATATCCCATATGCACTGGGCTGGATTCGTGCCATTTACCCGTGTGGGTATGTCACCTACTCCTACAGCTTCATAAAAGGGTGGTTTTATTCCGTAGCACAGCCAACAATGCTCCATAAGATTTGGGTTGATTTTGTTCAGCACTCGATAGCTAGCTTGCATCATTTTCCAGAGAGAATTTCCATCAAAGATTTTGGTGACGCGTGTCGCTACAGGTGCGGTAGCTTCGGTATTACTTATGGTATTACGTGGTAAAGGTGTAGGTATTTGTGGGTTAAGAACCGGGTTAGGCCCGATTGCTTGGGGTGCTTGTGGCATAAGCCTAATAATTTGTATCACTACTCCTAGATCTGTGAAAGCTTTGTGAATAAATACTGACCACATTTTCCCCACAGCCCAACCCGCATTAGTCGGGTGTAGGATTTCTAAATTCAAATGGGTACAAGTACCTTTATGATATATCATTCCATCGCTTGTGAATTTTGGACGGTCACACCTATTTGGCCCCCATGTTACCTGCAAAAATTCGTCGTCTTTTCCTGGTCTCCATCTATCGCTTGTTACAATGGTCTCACATCCCCAATATCCACAAAACCAATATCGTGGATAGTTACAATAACTCTTAACACCACTTAACTTTTCCATCTTTTTGACTGCGGCATACCCTCGCCCTGTAAGGACCAGCCTCCATCCTTGTTCCCACTCTCCCAGCTCATTTCTAATTATGACCAACGGGCCTTCTTCTAGCGCTCGAGTGGCCCAATGTTTTTGGGTGGGGCTATTCATCTCTTCCCCCTGGGGAATTGATTTAATGCTAAAAGAGCGTTCGGTAGCAGGCGTGCTTGGTCTCCCGGGGGAACGGCGTTGGCAAAACCTTCTGTTTTTGCCAGCACCTCTAATTTAGATTTCAGAGTTTGATTCGCTCGTTCGACTATAGCTTGTCCTGTACTATTATAGGGAATGCCGTGTGTTAGGGTGATACCCCATTTCAACGCAAATGCTTGGACTGATTTAGAGACGAAATTCGGACCGTTGTCTGTTTTGATCTGACTGGGGACACCAAGCCACGCCATGACCGTTAACCAATGTTGGATGGTCGCTTTGGAGTCGGTTCTAAGGTGTTGTGTGGCTACGATCACCCCGCTATATGTATCTACAGTTACCGCTAGCCACGCTCGAGGTTTCAGCAACTGACAGAGCGTAAAATCTGTCTGCCACGCCTCAGAGGCCTTAAGACCTCTGCGGTTGACTCCACTGGACCACAGTGGTGTTTTTTGACAGTGGGGACACGTGGCCACTATGTGTTTCGCGTCAGTGACTGAAATCCCACATTTCTTCGCTAGCGCTTTAGCTCTGATGTGCAGAGACTCGTGTAGCTGACGGGCACCTCTCAGCGTCCACAACCCTTTTGCAGCGGCGTCTGCTTTGTCGTTACCGGTTTGGAAAAACCCTTTGATTGGGTCATGGCTGTTGACGTGGATGACTGATATGGTGCCCTGTCGAGAAAAAGTGCTTCTTCCAGGATTAGGGCTGCTGTGGATGTTGACACGCCAGGCCCTGACATGGCTAGGCAAAGCTTGGCTACGAACATTGAATCGGTCACTGTGTTGAGGTGTTCCATTGGGAACAGTCCGCACGCCAGTACTACAGCCATTGCCTCTAGCTGTTGGACTGAAAGCGCACAATCGGTCATTTTAATACAGCGTCATTCTTCTCCTGATTGCCATACCGCCGCCACGGTTGAGGTCGTTGAGGATGCGTCTGTAAAGACCATTGGTCCCTGTTGGGGCCGGTCCATGATCTTCTGTGGGAGGTCGATATTGACAATTGCCAGCATTTGAGTCCAGGGGGGCTTTGTAGCATACCGGACTTCTCCACCAAATCCAGCAAGAGCTATAGCTAGATACTCCGACATCGTCACTGATTGCGTTGGGAGCTGTTTACGGAGGGGTAGGTATATCTTGGCAGGTTCGATGCCTAGGTGTCTTAGGGCGAGTTTTCTGCTTTTCATGATGAGATTACCAAGGCACTCGACTCCTGGAGAGAATGCACGTGACGGTTTTCCCAGGACTATCCATTGTATTGGCTGAGCTTTTTCAGGGGGCCCCTGGGCTAGTGCCCCTACTCCCCCTCCCTCCGTGAAATGTACATACAGATCGAGTGGTACACTTGGGTTCCACCTGGCGAGCGTGCTTGACGATACCTGTCTCTCGACAAAGTCAAGAGAGTTCATTGCTTCTGTCGTCAGAGTTTTTTGTTCCCATGGGTTCTTTCCTTTCAGAAGATCGTACAGGGGGGCCATGATTTTGGGAGGGATCAGGACAATATTATGGAGCCATTGTAAGGATCCCACTAATTGTTGCATATCATGGAGTGTTTTGATGTTCCGACGGATTTTTATTTGAGGGGGGGTTACGTAAGAACTTGTGATCCCCACTCCCAAAAAGGTTACACACGGTCCTCTTTTAACTTTTGCGCTCGCGATTTCAAACCCGTTTGTTTTTAAAGTTTCCGAAACTGTTGATACCAGCTGGTCCACCTGGCTTCCTGACGGCGTGGCGATCAGGATATCATCCATGTATTGAATGATAGTCGCGGTCGGATCACTGCGCCGAAACAGTGCCAACGCCCGATCCACTGTAATCTGGCACATAGTAGGCGAGTTGATCATTCCTTGAGGCAGCACTTTCCACTGGAAGCGTAGGTTGGGGCGTTGGCTGTTTGAGAACACGACAGAAAAAGCAAACCGCTCTTTGTCCTTCTCATGCAGGGGTATCGAAAAGAAACAGTCCTTAATAGGAAGGACAGCACAAGGTTGTCCTTCTGGTATCATAGAGTTCATGGGCAACAGCGTTTGGACGGGACCCATTGGTTGAATTCTCTTATTTACTTCACGCAGGTCATGGAGGAGGAGAAACCCCTCGCCGGTTCGTTTGGGTATTATGAAAACTGGGGTGTTCCATGGGCTAGTGGAAGGTTCTATATGACCTCGTAATTCGCGGTCGACTAGCTCAAGAAGAGCGTCCATTCGAGGCTTCGACAGGGGCCACTGCTCGACCCACACTGGGTCAGATGATTTCCACATCAGTCTAATTGGTGGAAATGGGTGTGTGGCAGTGGCCCTCACAGTAAATTTGTCACCCTGGCTTTCAAAAGGGCTAGAGCGTCCCTTCCCAGCAGGGGTGGGACTCCTGACATGACATATGGGAAGAGAGTAATGGTTTTCTCCGGTCCTTTTTCAGTGTGAAGCGTGATTGCTACCAATTGAGTACTCTTCTGAGCCCGAGTTAATCCCCCGACTCCACCCACCATGGGGGTGTCTTCCAATTTCCAATGCGGGGGCCAGTTTGTCTCAGGAATAACTGTAATATCTGCTCCGGTATCAATCAAAAAGGGGACACTAATGGTGGTGCTGTTTAAGATACTATAGAGGGAACAGATCCCCCACACCACTGGCGGGTTATCACACTTCACTGCCAGGGTGACCCTGGGGTCTCACCCCCAGAGGGTGGTCCTTGTTGTCCCTGAGATAGGGACAGGTTCGTCTGGATTGTCGGTTGAACCATAAAGTTGGTCGCTTCTCGAGGGGGCAATGGGCTTGGGAGCGCTTCACCCCATCCGGGGTTGGCATAGCTGGGCCGCCTCATGTCCCAAGTGGGAGAGGGCTGTGCGCGGCCCGGGTGCCCTCTCCCCCTTCCGTTTCCCTGGTTTTTAGATCTGCACTCCTTGGCGAAATGTCCTTTCTTTCCACAGGCCCAACACGGTCCTCTGGGTCGATTTTGGTGCGGGGGGGAGCAGTGTTGGTGGGTCCCCCAGTCAAGGGCAGTTTTGCCACCACGTGGCCCGCCTGGCCACATTTAAAACATGTCATCACATTGGCTATTGCGGTACGAACAGCCACCTGAATCGGGGCTAGATGCTCTTCCTTCGCAACATGCTTAATCATGCCCGCGATACTCGACCCCACTGGCAATGATCGTAGGATTTCTTTGGTTGCCGAATTACACTGCTGACGTAAGCAATCTGCGACGACCGGGCCTTTCGCTTCCGCGGGCAGGGTCGAGGAGCCGACCGCTGCCTGGAGGCGATCCACAAATTGTGTGAAGCTCTCACTTTCATTTTGCCTAATTGTGGACCATGGCGATGGCTTGGCAATAACTCTAGAGGCTGTGCGAATGGCTTCTCTGGCCGCACGAGTAGTTGTCATAACTTCATGGGCCCGCAGGCCCTGGGCCTGCGCCTGGGGGGTAATCATTGTTGGGTCTGTACCCATCAGCCGCTGCAGGCTGGAGCCGTGCAGCGGGTGATCCGCCCCGGTAACTCGGGCTAATTGCCTCGCACAGTTGTCCTCCCATTCTTGTTTAAAAACGATCATCCCTGCCCCGTCAAAAATCAATCTACAAGTTTGTTTTATATCCAACGGGAGTATATCGTCTCCCCCGAAAACACCATCTATGAGGGTGGAGACTATGGCAGAATTAAGCCCTTTATCTGCAATTGCCTTAGCAATGGCTTGTATATCCCTAGGGTTTACTGGCGAGTAGACTCTCTGTCCCCCGACTGTCACCCGGACCGGGAACACTAGCGTGGCCGATGGGACCCAATCGGCACACGCAATCTTTATTTTCCTCCAATCAGTGAGAGGAATTTTTTCCTCTCGCGGTCCCTTTTTATTCTGGATGGGGGTATTTTGGCTCTTGACTGTACCTGCTCCCATTTCCTCCTCTTCTGAGTCTGAATCAGTTGTAAGCCACCATCCCAGCTAGTGTCTGATCCGGAGTCGGAACTCGACTGACCGGTTATTTCCGGTTTCCAGTACCTTTTTGTCGGGCTCCGGCCCCGCCCGCTTCCCTTGCGGGTGGGCCGTTCCCTCCCTCTTGGCTCGCCCCTCCTTCTTGGTTCGGCCCGGCCTCTGCTCAGCGGGGTGTTTGCCCTATAAGGGCATTCTTTCAGATGGCCGTTCTGATTGGCTTTCCGCCCTTCGCTCACGCTCCTCTCCTCTACCCGGTCACCCCCACCACCTTTTTCCTTCTCGTTCTCCTCCCCTTCCCGTTTGTGTGCGCTTGTTAATGCTAGCGCTTCCTCCCTGCTCCCGCCACGGGCATCTTCGCCCCGCCCTTCCCCTTTCTGCTCGGCGCCATCTTGGGGTGTGTAGGGCGGCGGTCTAGACCAAAGTTGCCTGGACTCTGGCCTCTCCGCGGCGCCCCTGGCCTCCTCGGCTAACCCACCCCAGAAGGATTTACCTCGTTTCTGTCCCTCCGTAAGCGGGTCGGGGTTTGGGAATTGGGGGGACGTGTCGCCCTCTTTCAGATCTCTAAGCTCAGCAGAATCGTCGTCGTCTGGGGGGTGCATAGTCTGTGTTGCTGCCCCGACTCCCAGTTTCAGGGTGGCCAACAAACAGTTCTTTGCTGCCCTCCAGGTCTCCTGTTCTTGTATGGCCTTCTGCAGGGCCTGTACCACTTTCCCCCATGACTTAAGGTTTTTCCCACAACCTGAGGACATCGTCTCCTCGGCTAGCACTTTAGTGCAGGTATCCCACACTTCAGGGTGGAGAATATCCACCGGCTGGTCAATGACCCCAATTTGCAAAAGCTTCGCAACTGCGAGAGTAAAATCTTTGGGTTTACAATCGATACCCCACTGCTTATGTAATTGTGATACGACCTTCACAAGGGCTTCCATCCTCCTTGTTGGTCCATGAGTATCCTCCTCGCCGGGCTGGTCCTGCCGCTCCGGCCGCCGTTCACCCGATTCCAGGCGAGTTGTTCCCGGGTTTCGGCACCACTTGTTGCCTTCGGAGGCGTGGCGACCTGGTTCAGGAACGGCACGGCGACCAACCCCAGGGCGCTCGGGCCATCAGCTCACAGACACCAATGTGGTGGATGGCAAATGGCGTTTATTAGTGTGTGACACGGCATTATATGGCTTGGGTTTATAGCGTCAGTTCCGTCTGCTCACATCATGAACTAAACGCTATTGGCTACCAGGAGAGGGGCCCTATCTTTCCGTACAGTGTGAGATCTTCCGGCCGCCAGACACTAAGTACCCACACTAGCCCACTGCTCCAGCCTCTCCAGTCCATCCTGGAGGGTGGCTCTCCCTTCTGGAGTGTCAACCTCTCCACTCATCTTAGTGTCATCAGCAAACTTCATCAGGGTGCTCTTGATCCCAACATCCAGGTCACTTATGAAGATGTTAACCAGCATTGGGCCCAATATCAATCCGTGGGGACCCTACTGGTGGCTGGTTGGCTGTTTGAGGAGGAACTATTTACTATCAGCCTCTGGGTATGGTCTGTCAGCCAGTTCCCCACCCACCCCACAGACCACTTATCAAGGTCGTAATGACTCAGTTTCTCCAGGAAGAGGCTGTAGGTGACTGTAGGAGAAGCCTTGGAGAAATCCAGGCAGACAATGTCCACCGCTCGCCCAGCATCAACCGAGCAGGTCACTTTGTGATAGAAGGTGATCAGGTTTGTCAAGCACGATTTGCCCCTGGTAAATCCATGTTGGCTTTTCCCAATCACATGCTTCAGTGAACTTGTGACAGTCCCCAGGAGGATTTGCTCGTGACTTTCCCAGTGACTGAAGTGAGACCAATGGGTCAATAATTACCTGGGTCCTCCTTTGGACCCTTCTTTATAGATGGGGGTAGCAGGAGTGTTGTGCACAAGTGCTCTGCTGTGCTGATCCTCATCACTGTCTTCTCCTTTAGGTTATTGTATTTGGTGCAATAAACACTAATTAATGATTTACAGGCCTTTGCTTAAGGCAGGAAATGGGACTGGATGAGCTTTAAGGCTCTAAACGACAACACCGGTTGACAAGGTGGGACTTGGTGTATTGATTGATTCTGAGCAGACTAATGATGTTTATGAATGAGCTTGTAAAGATGGGGGAGATGCCCAGTGCCCCCTTTGCCTGTGTCCTGGTTTGGGCCAGACCAACAACAAAGACCCAGGTGGCTGCTCACTCCCCCCACCCCGCAGCTGCAGAGTGAGGAGGAGAAAATCCAACTAGAAGCTCACGGGGCCAGACAAGGACAGGGAGGGTTCACTCACTGATTAGGGTCCCGGGTAAAACAGACAAAAAGCAGAGCTGAAACACCTCACCCCACCCCTCCCTGCTTCCCGGGCCCAAATGACTTTGTTCCCATTTCTCTCCCTCCTCCCCCCAGCGGCACAGGGGGACAGGGAAGGGGCTTTACGGCCAGTTGGTCACTCGCTGTTTTCAGCTGCTCCTTCCCCCTCAGGGGGAGGACTCCTCACAGCCTTCCCCTGCTCCACCGCGGGGTCCCTCCCACGGGAGAGAGTCCTTCACCAACCCCCCAACACGAGTCCCTCCCCCCAGGTGCAGTCCCTCAGGAACACACTGCTCCAGCGTGGGCTGTTCACAGAGCCACGGGCTTCTTTGGGCTTCATGGGCTTCTTTGCAGCTCCACGGGTACAGGTGCACATCTGTCCCACCGCTGTCCTTCATGGGCTGCAGGGGACAGCTGCCATCTCCACACGGGCTGCAGCAGAACCTCTGCTGTGGCACCTTGTCACCGTTTGACTCAGGATCAGAAATAAACCAGAGAGAAGAATGCTCTCAATCCCCTGCCACCCAGGTAGGGAAGGAGAGAGAGAATGAGGAGAGAGACTTTGCTGGATTGAAAACGAAATTAGACAGCTTGAATTGTATGAACAATTATATACAAGTATGTTCAGGAATGTGCAAAAGCCTCTTGCCTCCCCCCTCCCCCAGCAACTCCCCCGGCATCTCCTGAGCTGTGAGCAGCCCTGAAATGTCTCAGCCCACAGGCAGGAGATAAGGCAGAACAGACAGGGGCTGGGGTATGAGGGTTATGAGGTCAGAGATGCCTGAGCCTGCGGGTTGACAGGGATGGATGGATGGATGGATGGATGGATGGATGGATGGATGGATGGATGGATGGATGGAGTCCTCCCCGGACGCCGGCTATGGACAGAAGAGAAGGGAAGAAGAAGCAGGAAGGAAGTTGTCTTCTGTGATCTCTGACCTTCCTCTGGGCTTGTGTAGATATATGGAATGGAATAGCTTTGGTCAGTTCTGCTGTCTGTCTAGTCCAGCCCCCTACGGGGGGTCAGAGATACAACTCCCCTGCTCTCAGTAGCATCAGTAGTGGCAGATTGACTGAGTAGAACAGACTGACCTTCACGTCTCAGCAGAAACATCAACATTCCAGTGGTATCAGTCCACTAGCAGGAACACTTGTTGGTAGTTAAAAGAGAGCTTAGTGAAGGAAAACAAATCAGGAAAAGGAAAATGAGCTTCATCCTGGCTCAAACCAGGACACACCTCCTCCCCCTCCTTCCTCCCCACCCTTGGTATCTCTGCTCCAGCACTGCTCTCACCCCTGCTCTCACTGCTCTCCACCGAGTTCTCCACCTGCCCCTCTCCTCTGCTCTCAGCTTTCCCTTCTTTCATCTCTCAGTCGCAGAGGCCCATCCATTGTCTCTGATGCCTCGGCCTTGGCCAGAGCTGTGGCTGCAGATTTTGGAGCTGGGGGAGCTTTTCATCCTCTTACGGGACCCACCCCTGGACCCCTCCCCTGCTACCAACACCCACACCAAACCAAAGCAGCACCTCATAGACATCTACAAGGTCTGTTGTCCCACAGGGGCACCCCTGCATCACCCCAGGGTGGGGGGGCTACAATGGGAGAATGCCCAAATTATCTCATGGAGGGTGAGTGCAATGGGAGGAGCCCAACTCATCCCAGGAGTGGCTGAGACCCCCAGCACTCTCCAAAGATCCTGCAGCCAGAGTCCCCCCACCTCGCTGTTTTGAGGTTAAGGATGGGGGGAGGGTGTCCATCTCCATGGGTAACTCCCCCATTTCACCATGCACCCCATTTTCTCCCAGACCAGGTTTGATGTGACGCCCCCATCAAAAACCCAGGAAGTTCTCCGAGGGTGGCCACAGCTTGAACCAAATTCAGCTTTATTGACCCATTGGAGGATCCATCCAGGTGCCCCAAGGGTGGGAGAGCTTTTGGTCATGGCTCAACCTTGGTGAAACATCATCAGATCTACATGGGAGACGAACTTGGTGTTAGTGAGGAACGCGGGAAAGGGTCAGGATCTGCCCGGCCCATCTCCACCATCGGGAGGAGATCCACCCAGCCCATCTCCACGCATCCATAGGGGTGAGCAGCCCTATAGGGGTGGCCCTGCTGGAGCCACCTCCTGTCTGGTTCCCTTGCCCCGGTGCCATGTCCCACGAGTGCCACGACTGCGGGAAAACTTTTAACATAAGATCAAGTTTAATGCAGCACCAGCGAATCCACACGGGCGAGAGACCCTTCAGGTGTTTGGAGTGTGGGAAGAGCTTTGCCAGGAGCTCTTCACTCATTAGACATCAACGCATCCACACGGGAGAGAAACCCTACACGTGTCTCCAGTGCCAGAAGAGCTTCAGGTATGGCTCCAACTTGCGGAGACATCAATGGGTTCATACAGATGACCGACCCTATACGTGTCAGGAGTGCAGGAAGAGCTTCTATAGAAGCAGCACTTTGTTATGTCACCAACGTGTCCACACTGGGGAAAAACTCTACGTGTGTCCTAAGTGTGGGAAGAAATTTGTGAGGAGCTCAAGCCTCATATCTCACCTCCAGGTCCACACGGGTGAACGTCCCTACACGTGTCCCGACTGCGGGAAGAGCTTTGCCAGGAGCTCTGTGCTCATCGGCCATCAACACATCCACACGGGGGAGAAACCCTACACGTGTCCCCACTGCCAGAAGAGCTTCAGACGACGCTCACATTTGTGGAAACATCAAAGGCTCCATACAGATGATTGACCCTGTAGCTGCTCCCAGGGCAAAAAGAGATCCTACGACTGTGACCACTGCAGGGAAGATTTTCTCAGCAGATCATCTATAACCCAGAACCAGGGATTCCAAACGGGCAAGAGACCCTTCAAGTGTTTGGAGTGTGGGAAGTGCTTTTCCACGAGTGCTGCGCTCATCGAACATCAACGCATCCACATGGGAGAGAAACCCTACACGTGTCCCCAGTGCCAGAAGAGCTTCAGTGGCCGCTCTGCCATGATGAGACATCAGTGGGTCCATACGGGTGAACGACCCTTTATCTGCTCCCAATGCAAGAAGAGCTTTTCCTAGAGATGGGACCTCATCCGTCATGGCTGTCAAGGTCACCCTATTTTCAAAGCTCTGTCCCACCAACAATTCCTTCTCCAGTTTCTTGTGGACCATAAAATGGCGTCAGCTCATGTCGCGAACCAAGATGGGAAAAGCCGTGACCCACTGCTCTTCACAAAGGGATCGAGGGCTGAGGACCACACCAACCCCCCAACACGAGTCCCTCTCCCCTCAGGAACACACTGCTCCAGCGTGGGCTGCCCACAGAGCCAGGGGCTTCTTTGGGCTCCACGGGCTTCTTTTCAGTTCCCCAGCTGCACATGCACACCTGTCCCACCGTGGTCCTTCACGGGCTCAGGGGACAGCTGCCATCTCCCCACGGGCTGCAGGAGAACCTCTGCTGTGGCACCTCCTCCCCCTACTTCCGAAACTAAGATAACACAACACCGGGTGCACAAAGAGGCACTGGGGCTGGTGTGGGGTCTTAGGAGAGATGGGGCAGAACCCCCTTGCTTCCTAACACTCCTCACCCAAGTGGGAGGCTGGGTGCAGCTGGACTCTGCTTCCCTCTCCTGCTATGAGCCGCACAGCAGCTGCACCCTTGTGTCCAGCAGGACCTGTGAAAAGGTTGAGAGGTTGATCCCAAATGGTGAAATTAAGACACAAACGAGGTCAGATGTCACGTGCACACTGAACTTGATTGGAGTTACACAGAAAAGTCCCTACAGCGGATAGGACAGGGAGGAAAACAGACAGAAAAGGAAGGAGAAAGCAGAATTAGGGAGATTAGCAATATAGGATAGTTACCACCACGGTCCAGCAACCTCATCGGGTGGGGAAGCGCTTCCCTGCACCCACAGTGTCCCAAACTTTTATACAGTTCTTGCCCACTGTCCCCCGCTCCCCCTTTGCTCCCAGTACAGGGGAGGAAATTCCTCTGTCTTCTCCATGCTCCTCTGAGATGGCAGGGGGAGACAGGGGGGTATGGTGCTGGGCTACACCTTGCAGATGGTCTTTGTCAGACTAATTAACAAGATAAGACATTGATTGGGCCAGCAACAGGGTCCTTGAACGGGATGAGACAACTTGGCACCTCAGGATGGTTTTCAGGTGGAGGTCAGCTTGCCCTGTACTTTTCTGGCCAAGTCAGTGATTTACATGAAGTCTCAAGGCCTGGTTATGGCTGGATATCCTGCTCCCAGTGCCAGCTGTAGAGCTCCCTTGTCTCCAGTCTCAGCATGTCCCACATCAAACTCCCCAGTTTGCAGGTGCACAGGGGGGAGTAAAACAGCTTGGTGGGATCCTGAGACCTAGTCCAGCAACAAATCCTGTTTAACTCTTAGATGTCCCAAGACAAACACCAGGCATCCTGAGTGTCCAAATACACTGTTTATTTCTTGGCTTGTTCGAGACAGACACTACATATCCGGAATGTCACAGGGAGGAAGGTGGGAAAGGGTCAGGATCTGCCCGGCCCATCTCCCCCATCGGGAGATGGATACTTGTATAGAATTGTACCTCTTTGCTTTTATCATTAGTGTTTAACTCAAGCTGTCTAGTGTAGTTTTCAATCCAGAAAGTCTCTCTCCTCATTCTCTCTCTCCTTCCCTACCTGGGTGGGAGGGGGAGGGGATCAAGAGCATTCTTGTCTCTGGTTTAATTGCCAATCCTGAGTCAAACTGTGACAGGCTCTTTCAGGTTTTGCAGCTTCTTTCTTATGTCCCCAGTAGTTTGTCCCAAGAAGAAGGACACACACTGTTGTTGTCCCAGCTCTGAAGCAGGATCTATAGTGAATTTGCTCATTGCTGCTCTCAGCCGATCTGAAAACTCGGGTGGAGTCTCAGACTGTCCTCGTTTTACTGCATAAAGCACTGACCAATTTATAGCCTTGGGGATTGCATTTTCTAATCCAAATTTTATCCGTTCTTGATACATTTTTAACGTTTGAGACTCCATAACACCGTTCAGATCCCAATTAGGACCTGCCAGAGGCACATGTTGATCTACCCCTGCAGTGAGTGTTCCTGCTGTGATTCGAGCCTGGACTGGAGTACGAGCAGTTTTTGTGACCAACTGTTTTTTCTGTTTCAATTAAAGCATCCAGCATTAAATCCATGTCACTCCAATCGGGGTCCTGATTTTTAAGAATTAATTCAAACCGCTTTGATACCCCCACAGGATCATCTCAATAATTGTTAACAACTTCTTTTCAGGCATCAAGGTCACTCATGCTAAAAGGGACCTTTAATCTCGCCGGCCCCTCAACTGTCATTGCCGGTCGGAGCGGTGCTGAAGTTACTGGACCCACCGGTTGTTTGCTCCGAGTTCTGGCAGTGACAGGAGAAAATGTCTCCATTGAAGAGGAATCATCATTCTCTTTTTGTTTTCTAGGACTATCATCTCCCTTTGGGGGTTGGTCAAATCGTTCTGACAATGGTGGGGTAAGGGCGGTGGGGGTAGGAAATCTTCCAACCTTTCATCCGATTCCTCTCTCGACTTCGTGCACCTCTGACCTTCACTACGTGCTGAATGACACCTCTTCAACTTGCCTCCTCCCTTCACTCATTCCTTTTCTAATGCCAACACCAGAGGGTCCTGTGGTGCCAAATTGAGCCCACAGTCCCTTTGCCATTGCGGATGGTTCCTCAGAGTGAAAAACAAATCCTCATATCCCACCTCATCCCACTTCCCTTCCCATCTTAAAAACAACATTAACTGTAGCAATGTATTATATTCCAACGGCCCATTCTTAGGCTACTTAGCACCATCCTCCAATGTATACAGAGGCCACCACTGATGACAATACTTTATCAAGTCCCTTGTCCTAACACTGCCTCCTGGAACACCACCCAGGTCTTTCCAATGAGCCAAAACACATCCCAGAGGACCTTTCTCGATAATTCCCCCACTCTGTTGTCCACCCATTATTTGACACAGGATCCTACAGGTACCTTTTACAACAAGACAAAACCAGCATCAGACAAGACAAGACAATATCAGACAAACAGCAGCTGCAATTAAAACAAAATATATCTGGCACTTTGTCCTTCTTTGGCCACTCCCCTCACGGGGTGATGGAACCGCGGGTCAGGACTCCACCCTCGCTTCGGGACTTAGTCCCGTCTCACCCGATTCACACTCACACACCAGAACCAAGTTCTGAGGGGGTCTTAACATGAACAGTTAAGCCAAGCAAGTCGGAATACAGAGACGGTGCAAAGTCTCCAACCTGCCTTGGCTCAGAGATAAACAAAGCAGGTCTTACACCAAATAAAGGACTAGTTGCCAAGTACCAAAGGTATTCAAAAGAATACCTTAAAAAAGTGCCAGTGATCCTTGGTGGTCTTGAAGACCTCTGGTGGATGTTTACTTCATCATCTTCATCTTCACCACTGTGTCCTTTTGGTGAACTCAGCTGAAGGGCCCAGTCCTTGCTGGTCTTGCTCACTGGGTGTCCCAGTTTGACTCAGGATCAGCAATTAAACCAGAGACAACAATTCTCTTGATCCCCTGCCCTCTCCCCGAGGTGGAGGAGGAGAGAGAAAATTATGGACAGAGAGAAGTTGCTCCAAGCCCTTTGCTCTCCAACAAGCCTTGTGTCCCAGGCACTGGGGGGACTGGGCTGCAGTCTGACCTCCCAGGTGTTCATCAAGGGTTCATGACTAAAGGATCGAGTGTGTTCAGGAATGTGCAAAACCCTCTTGCTTCCCCCACCCCCAGAGAGAGCAGCAGAGCAGACAGGAGCTGAGGGGAGAGTGATGAGCGGCAGGACTGCACGAGCCTGGGGATCAACGGGGATGGACAGATGGAGTCCTCCTTGGACACCGGCCATGGATGGGAGAGAAGGGAAGAAGCAGCAAGAAAGAAGGTGATGTCTGTAATCTCTGACCTTACACCAAGCCCCACATGGATATTTATGTATGGAAAATCTCTTTCAAATTTGCTGTCCATCTAGGCCGCTCCTCCCTGCGGGAGGGTCTCTAGATACGACTCTTCTGCTCCTTTAGTGGCCAAAGCCATAAATCTGACAAAGGAGCAAAGTGTCCTTGGTCTCTCAGCAGCATCTATAAACATTCCAGCGTTATCAGTCCAGCAGCTGGAACACTTACAGGGGTTAATCCTGCAGCAATAACAACACCAAGTACACAATACACAGCACACCCGGGGATGCTTCCACCCCTCCCCAAAAGGTGAAAGTTGCGATATCTCACCCCAGGAGGTGTCCCTGTATCGCGGACCGATATCAAAGGCTATCGGATGTCAGGATGCTTCCGTGACTATCCCCCCCTTATCGGCCGGGAGCAGAGAGGTTCGTAAACGGGACCGTACCTTAGAGGGTGGAGTGGAATGCCCCCCCCACATACACTCACAAAGACCAATGTTTCACTTACACACTAAGAGGTTTATTAAGGGTTTAAGGGACCAAGGGAAGGTAATCTAGGTATATATCAGGGGTCTATGGTATTAATAGGAGCACTCCCTGCAGAAGAGGTGTAGGAGGATTAATGTAAGGGAAGGGTGGGAAGTAAGCCTGGATTATATTTATATGTGAGTGTGTGTGAGTGTACCCGTGTTACCCCTTCCGTAGTGAAGATGTAACCAACGTCCGGGTGACCAGCAGCGGCGGTGACGGGACGAGCCCATGGCGGCGGGGCGTGCCCGGCGGTGACCCCTCCGGCAGGCACAGCACAGCAGTCACGGCACGGCAGTCACGGCGCTCAGGCACAGCACGGTAGACACCACGGCAGGCAGGCTCCCCTGGCACCGGCGAGCAGCAGCAGGCAGCGATCCAGACTCCGCTTCGAGCGGCGAGCAGGGAGGCGGCGAGTCCCCGGCTCCGCTTCGGGCGGCAGGGGGAGGGGGAGACGATTCCCCCGCGGGCGAGCACCGGCCCCCCCGAGCAGCCGCATCCGACAGGTGGGTCAGTGGGTCCAGCGGCTCCACCGGCACAGCCCGCCTCCCTTCAGATAACGTTCTCCTTCAGTACGTGGCCGGGTGCCCAGTCTCTCAGAGGGAGTCTGCTATCTGCATCTCTGCCATGGCTGTTTCAGTCTGGCCTTGGTTTCCAGAGGCACTTCGCTGGCTTGGAAGGCAATCCGTTGTGTGGGGGGAGAACTAGTCCGTTCCCCACACCCTGCCTGGGGGAAGAAGAGAGGATCAGGCCCTTTGACCTGCCCCAGGGGAGGGGCTCTTCTCACCCCGAAGAAAGGACTGAAGAACTCATTTATTACCTTTTGAAGTGCTTCCTGAGCTGACGCCATTTTTTGGTCCACAAGAAATTGGAGAAAGAATCATTGCTGGACAGAGCTTGGAAAATAGGGTGACCTTGACCGTGACCCTTCATTCTCGGTGATGCCTGAGGTGGGTCTGGCCATGACGGATGAGATCCGCTCTCTGGTAAAACCTCTTCTCTCACTGGGAGCAGCTAAAGGGTCGTTCACCCCTATGGCGTCGTTGATGTCTCATCATGACAGGGCGGTCACTGCAGCTCTTCTGGCACTGGGGACACGTGTAGGGTTTCTCTCCCGTGTGGATGTGTTGATGTCCGGTAAGTGCAGCGCTCCTGGCAAAGCTCTTCCCACACTCCAGACACCTGTAGGGTCTCTCACCTGTGTGAAGTCGCTGGTGCCGGGTGAAATTTGATCTCCAATGAAAACTCTTTCCACACTCCAGACACCTGTAGGGTCTCTCAGCTTTACGGATTTGCTTGTGCTGGTTTAACATGTATTTGTTAAGAAAACACTTCCCACACTCCAGACACTTGAAGGATCTCTCACCCGTTTGGAGTCCCTGGTTCTGGGTTATAGATGATCTGCTGAGAAAATCTTTCCTACAGTGGTCACAGTCGTAGAACCTCTTCTTGCCCTGGGAGCAGCTGCAAGGTTGGTCATCAGTATGGAGCCGTTGATGTCTCCGCAAGTTAGACCTGCATCTGAAGCTCTTCTGGCAGTGGGGACACGTGTAGGGTTTCTCTCCTGTGTGGATGCGTTGATGTTCGATGAGCACAGAGCTCCTGGCAAAGCTCTTCCCACAGTCGGGACACGTGTAGGGATGTTCACCCGTGTGGACCCGGAGGTGAGATCTGAGGCCTGAGCTCCACATAAAGTTCTTCCCACACTTAGGACACACGTAGGGTTTTTCCCCAGTGTGGACACGTTGGTGACATATCCAACTGCTGCTGCTATAGAAGCTCTTCCCGCACTGAAGACACTTAAACAACTTCTCACCCCTGTGGATCTGACGATGTTGAGTTAATGTGGAAATGTAGGCAAAGCTCTTCCCGCACTCCTGACACGTATAGGGTCGGTCATCTGAATGGACCTGTTGATGTCTCCGCAAGTGGGAACCATACCTGAAGCTCTTCTGGCACTGGGGACACGTGTAGGGTTTCTCTCCCGTGTGGATGCGTTGATGGCCGATGAGCACAGAGCTCCTGGCAAAGCTCTTCCCGCAGTCGGGACACGTGTAGGGTTTCTCTCCCGTGTGGATGCGTTGATGGCCAATTAATGTAGAGCTGGTGGCAAAGCTCTTCCCACACTCCAGACACCTGAAGGGTCTCTTGCCCATGTGGATTCGCTGGTGCTTGATTCAATTTGATCTTTTGTTAAAAGTTTTCCCGCAGTCGTGGCACTCGTGGGACATGGCACCAGGGCAAGGGCGTCACCGTGGGACCAGACACCAGGTGGCTCCAACAGGGCCACCCCTATAGGGCTGCTCACCCCTATGGATGAGTGGAGATGGGCCGGGTGGATCTCCTCCCGATGGTGGAGATGGGCCGGGCAGATCCTGACCCTTTCGCACGTTCCTCCAACAGCAAGTTCGTCTCCCACGTGGATTTGATGACGCTTCACCCAGGTTGACCCAGGACCAAAAGCTCTCCCACCCTTGGGGCACCTGGATGGATCCTCCAATAGGTCAATAAAGCTGAATTTTGGTTCAAGCTGTGGCCACCCTCAGAGAACTTCCCGGGTTTTTGATGGGGGCGTGTGGGGGACGGCCCCTATATTCATTAAAGATATGCCCCACATAAACCATATATATGATTCTCATGGCAATAAGGGTTAGAGGCAGAAAAGGGTTAAAGGCGGACCTGGTTGAGGACTGACTGAAAAAGAGAAAAAGAAAAAAAAACGGCATTCCAGGCTCTGAGAGACTTTTCGGCGCCTCAGCGCCAGGGACCAATGGCAGGGCGGATTGAAAAGTGACAGACCAATCAGAAGCCAGACCCCGCCTGGCATTTTTCCAATAAAGGCGACCACCTCCACAGCCTCGGGGCAGTTGGAAGCCCGGGGTCGCCAGAAGAAGAAGAAAGGGGGAGAAGAAATCGCAGCGTCCAGCGCCGCAGCGTCCAGCGCCGCAGCGTCCAGCGCCCGCAGCGTCCAGCGCCCGCCGCTCCGGTAGCCGCTCCGCCGTCGCCTCGGCAACCGCTCGCCGCCGCGTCCCGCCAGCCGCTCCGCCGCTTCACTCCGCCCCCCCCCGCCGCCGTCTCCAGCCAGCACGCCGCACCACTCACCGCACTGTGGGGGGATCGAGCCCGGGCTAATAGCCTTTTTGAAGGCTCTTGGAGCTGAGGCTTTGGTGCTCTCCCCCCTGAAGATCTACAAGAAAGAGCTGCTACAAGAGCCAGGGCTGGTCCCTGTCTCCGCCGGGATCCGAGACGTAAGAAATTTACATAAAGACCGCCTTTCCCGTCTGCTCTTCCCTTGTTCTAAATTACCCTGGGAGGTGGGAGGAGGGAGGAGGGGAGTTGGGAAACTCTCTGATCCTTTTATCCTTTCCTTTACCTTTCCTGATTCGGTGCGGGTGCCCCTCCCATACATTTTATAGCTGATAAGTGGTTGCTAATTCTTGCATTAGTCACATTGTGCCTTCTGAATTAATTGTAAAGTAAAACAAGCACATAGTTTAAACTTCCCGAGTGTGGAGTTTTCTGTTTCTATAGCAAATATCCATTAAAATAGCTGTAGTAGCGGGGGTGCACCGGAGGTATCAGCACAGGACTAAACCGCTCGAGTCCTCTGAACGTTGTGATTTTGGGCTTTAATTACAGCCGGGTGTGTGAGGGCAAGACCTTTGCATACACTCCGCCCATACATAGCACCACCCATATACACTTACATACAAGAGCCTGGATCACTACATTTATATTATTGGTGTCAGGATTTGAATCTTTTGTCGGATCTTGACATTTATTTTATTGGTGTCAGAAGTGGGATACCCCGTGCACACCCAGGATATTGCTGTAGAAATGGGACTCCTTGATATGCTGTTCAAACAACACACAACGACTCCCGATGAGTCTGCAAACCTCCCTTTGCATCCCTTTCAACAATGCTCTTGGATGACTCCACTTTGGGACCAAATCACAAGGAATGATTTTCTTCCATCTCAAACGTTTCTCGAAATTGTTAACAATTATTACAATAAGGACAACCTGGAAGGTGTAGCCGAGATGCTAGAGAGGCTTGAGTGCCCTTCTAAACTCTCTAAAGGCCACAGGCGCCGAATAAAGCAAAAAGGCATGGACCATTATTATAGCAGAACATTTTTAACATTGGCTTATATCTCATGGGAGGAAAAGGAAAAATACAAAAACATTGTTGAAAGAGGAGAGCCTGGAACAGCAGGGATGTCCCAATTGAAGCACAATACCACGAATAACCAAAGTCAAGAGGGGGAATCTATGAACTCTGAGCTCGATCAGGCCACTGATCCCTCAGATGAAAAATTGTCCAGTGATACTGAGGATAGTGACCTCAGTGAGGGGACTGTTAAGAGAGTCTCCTTCAAACCACTGACTGAAATAGCGGCTTCACAAATCTCTCAGGCAAAAAAGCGGCTCAATGCCTTCTCAGATTGGGCAAAGTTTGAGAAGGACTTTTCCTCTTTCAAAGGGGAAATAACTAACACTATGAAAACCCTCAGTGAAAATGTGACCAAATTAACTGAGGCTGTAGGGAACCTCTCAAGGAGCTCCTCTCGATGCTCCTCAAGAGCCTCCCGAAAATACTCCACCTCTGAATCTGAGGAGGATGCCCCGAAAGTTCTCAGACCCATTATAAAGACTGAGACTGAAACTACAAGAAGGGGTCGTGCCCATACAACTCAAAAAGAGATCCCTTATTCCCCATTGGAATTGGCAGATCTAAAGAAAAGATTTTCCAAAAAATTCACAGAATCTGACACTGAATATGTGATACGAGTCTCTGCTGATGGCGGGGATAATATAAAACTGTCAGAACACGAAGCAAGTGGCTATTGGGGACCAGGAATCCTTCTCACTACTGGCAATAATGAATCCCCATGGTCAGTCACCCAAAGAGCGGCATATAATGTGGGTTTGTTAGACCCCATGTCCCGGGGTGAACCCTATATTCTAAAAGGGGACATTAACCACTTCATGGAGAACATTCACAAGGCCGCTGTAATTCAGTATATTTATCAGGGTGAACTGAACAAGAATTGTGATTCCCCACTTCTCCAGCAAATTCGGCCAGAAAGGATGGATGTCCTTATTCGGGGACTTCCTGGACAATTGAAAAATTTGGCGATCCAAATTAAAACCAGGATTGCTAGTTCTGACCCTGAGGAGAACCCCTATACCTGGGGTGACCTGGCAAAAGAATTAACTGAATATGGGAGACGCTATGAAATTCCTGAATATGATCTTAAAAAGGTGAGACAATTGGCTCAAAATAATAAACCCTCCTATGCTGTGGTGGCTGCACACCCACCTAGGCATACCCCTCAGACGTCAAGGGGTGGGCGAGGTGAGCGTCCATCCATGAACCACAGCAACAAAAGACGCAATGATTCACGTGATCGTCTGACAAATCAAAATGGCTCCTGGACACAGGCTAGTTCCAACCCAGGACCTTTTGCACGGCTTAAGGAGGAAGCTCGCCGTAAGGGGATCCCGCTGACCTTGTTGTCACGGAACTATAGTTATAGCCACCTCAAAGAGCTGATTGATAAGTGGCCTACCCCAAAACCAACAGAAGACAATTCCAATTCGGGAAACTAAATAAACCTCCCAAAGCTAAAAAACAACGCCAAAGAAAACGGCAGCGGGAGGTAATCTGCTCAAATCAAAATGAAATTGCAGGTGACAATCGGGCACAAACGTGGGAAGCCAAGGCCCCAGACACAAATGATTGGCCAACTACTGAACCCAAATCTGACCCTAAAAAAGATTTGCCTCATCTGGATTGGCAAAATATCCTAAGGTTAACCCAAAACTCACGGGGTGATTTGGAACTCACGTGTAGTGTTGGTCCTAAAAAGTATCCAGTTACATTTGTTGTGGATACAGGAGCACAGATCTCCACACTAAGGAAAGATGTGGCACAGAAATGTGGCATCAATCTGTCTCGCAAATCTATGCTGGTGAGTGGTGCTTTTGGCCAGCCCATCTCACAAAAGATCGCCAAAGTTTCTCTAAAATTGCCAGGCGAAGACAGCACAATTCGGACAGAAATGATAGTGGGTGACATTCCCTACAATTTATTGGGAATGGATATCTTAAAAGGCAGAGCGTGGAGAGATGATAGTGGTAATTGCTGGAACTTTGGTACACCCACTCTAAATGTTAGGCTTTTACAACAGGCTCCTGCACTACCTCAAAGCCAGATAACCAATACAAAACAATACCAAGTGTCCCTGGCCGCCAGAGAGGGAATCAAGGAAGTGATTGAGGACTTAAAGGAAAGGGGTATAGTAATAGAAACTCACTCACCCTTTAATTCCCCCATCTGGCCAGTTAAGAAATCCAATGGAAAGTGGAGACTTACGGTTGATTACCGGAGGTTAAATGCAAACACAGGACCTCTGACTGCAGCAGTGCCAAATTTGGCTGAATTGTTATCAGAAATCCAGGAAGCAGCTCATCCTGTGATGGCTGTGCTGGATATCAAAGACATGTTTTTCACAGTACCAATTCGAGAAGAGGACCAAAGTCAGTTTGCTTTCACCTGGGGTGGTAATCAATACACTTTCACCCGGCTTCCCCAAGGCTATAAGCATTCACCAACCTTGGCACACCATGCACTAGCAACAGAATTGAAACGAGCGCTTTCAGGAAAAGATTATCATGATGTCAAAATCTATCAATACATTGACGATATATTGATTGCTGGGCAAGATGAGTCAAGGGTGGGGGAGGTTTATATCCTAATAAAAGACCACCTCAAAAGCCTCAACATTGAAGTTCCTGATGATAAGTGCCAGCCTCCTGCCTCCGAGGTTAAGTTTTTAGGAATTCGGTGGCGGAAGGGTACCTGGAACATCCCTCAGGATACCTTGATAAGACTGGGAAATATTAAAGTTCCTGAGAATAAGAAGCAGTTGCAGGAATTGCTGGGCACAATTCAATTTTGGCGCAAACATGTTCCTAATTTGTCCATAATTGCTCGACCACTCTATGATCTACTGAAAAAGGGGAAACATTGGGATTGGAGTGATCCTCATGATGAAGCCCTCAAATTAATACTGATGGAAATACAAATGCACCAATCCCTGGGCCCAGTCCACCCTGAAGACCCAGTAATCATAGAGTGGGGCTTTGCTAAAAGTGGTTTGTCATTCCACCTTTGGCAAAGAGGACCGAGTGGAGCTCCCAGACCACTGGGATTCTTCTCCCAATCCTTAAAAGAAACAGAAAGAAGATATTCTAGTTGGGAGAAGGGACTCCTCACTGTAGTAACAGCATTGAAAGAAGCAGAAAAACTGATCAAAACACAAAGAGTGGTATTGCGAGGGCCATTCAAGGTCCTAAAGCAAGTGATTTCAGGACGAGCCCCTCCGGAAGGGATTGCCCAAAAGCAAACCACTCGCAAATGGTATTCTCAAATTGAATTTTATGCCAATCTATTTTCCATCACTGAAGGACCTGATAAAACACTAAATATCCAGGAGGATGTATTGTATGAAATTGATCCAGAACAAGAATTGGCTAGGAAAATTCAATCCCTGATTAAAGAGGCACCAGAATTCAATGACAGACTGGGAATTGTTTGGTTCACTGACGCCTCCTCACAGAGAGAGAGAGGAGAGTGGAAGTTCAAATCTGCAGCATTGAATACCAAAACCAAACAAACAATAACAAATGAAGGGACTGGTAGTGCCCAAGTGGGTGAACTCGATGCAGTTTACAATGTAATCCTGAAAGAGAAGGATACCAAGGAGCCTGTATATATTTATACAGATTCCTATGCGGTATATAAAGGGTGCACTGAATGGATTACATTCTGGCAAGAAAATCAGTGGCAAATTAACAGTGTACCTGTTTGGCAATCAGAAAAATGGAAAGCTATATTGGAAATTGCCAAAAACAATCCTAATTTCCATGTCGGGTGGGTACCTTCTCACCAGGTCGACATGACAAATGAGGCCGCAAAATGGAATAATGAAGTAGATGAATTGGCCCGAATAAATTGGCTCGAAATTAGAGAAGCCATCAGAAAAGGAGAAACCACTGAATGGGGAAAGCTCCTTGAGTGGTTACATTGTAAGCGAGGACACTCTGGTTATAATGACCTGTACAAAGAAGCACAGTCTCGTGGATGGCCAGTTTCACGAGAAGCCTGCAAAACAATGATAACTTCCTGTGACCAGTGCAAAATCAAATATGATAAGCACCCAATGAAAGAGGATTTACATTTGAGGAGTAACAAAACTCTTTGGTCTACTTGGCAAGTGGACTATATTGGTCCATTCAGAAAATCTAAGGGAAAACAATACATAATTGTCATGGTGGAAATCATCTCAGGATTAACATTGGCAAAATCGGTATATAAAGCAAATGGAGAAAGTACTTTGGACTTTTTAAAAGAAACCTTTGCAGTATTCCCAAAGCCTGAGACCATTCAGTCTGATAATGGCTCTCACTTCAAAACAACATTGGTACAACAATGGGCAAAGGGAGAAAATATCAAATGGGTTTTTCATACACCCTACTATCCCCAAGCAAACGGGATAGTAGAGCGAACCAATGGTCTGCTGAAAGGGATTTTGAAGCCTCATCGTCCCCAATGGGACGAGAGACTTAGTTTCGCTTTGTTTGTGGTAAATAATAGATGGGGAGTCAATGGCTGCCCCAGATTTAATGCATTTTACCCGGAACCACCTTCCTCCAGACCATTGGGAAACAAACTCAAAAGCCCCTATGCTGTGGGTCAAACAGTTTTGGTTAAATTACCTAAT
This sequence comes from Hemiprocne comata, assembly GCA_020745705.1. Taxonomy (NCBI): domain Eukaryota; kingdom Metazoa; phylum Chordata; class Aves; order Apodiformes; family Apodidae; genus Hemiprocne; species Hemiprocne comata. The sequence continues at coordinate 16,904,552 of CM036615.1, forward strand.
ATTGGTAATATTCAATTGATATTACAGTCTCCTTACAATGAAAAATCCTGGAAAGCCAAAGATAAACAGGGGGTAGAATATAAGATTAGTACCAAATGGATTGTTGCAACCCTGTAATCTGTTCAAGTGAGATTATTGGTTACAGAGAATACGGGCACGCTGAAGAAAGCAAAGGAGAGAACTTGCTTGCAGAAAGAGACGAAGACCACACACTCCAGAATGAAGACTATAAGAATGGTAACATCGATCCTGACTTGTGTGTTACTAATGCACCTGTCTGGAACCAAAGCCCTAACTCAGGACAATAACACAAGGTTTATGCACACTCCATGGGCAAAGAATCACTTTGTAAGTCTGGGTCAAAACATAAGTAATATTCTGAATCTTAAAAACTGCTGGGTATGTGGAAGCCACCATGGTTTCAATGAATGGCCATGGCTAGCCCATGAAATACCTCCACAATTATTCAGACAAAACAAAAGTGTGAGACATTGGAGAGATGATGCTGACCCCTGGAAAGTCCATAGCATTCCAGTTGCGAAATTTTGCATACAGAGAAATCAAACAGAAAAGAGGCGAGACACTCAGGTGTTTATTGGGCATTCTGAGTGCAATTATACCCTAACTGGAGATTGTGATTGTTGGGGAAGGGAATTTCACTTTGCCTCTTGCATGGATACAAAGCGTATGATGAATTGGAGAGACCAGTTTGGGAAGGTTGTCAAATTTAAAAAGTACTGGTCCCATAAGGATCTGACAGGTCTTGGGTCTGACCGTTGTAAGAAATTAAAAGATATATGGAAGTGTGATGGTATCACCCATAATAAGTTTCAAGGTGTAACATTCCCAATTAGTAAGGAGGAGGCTACTAACTACTTTATAATACCTTTCCTCACTTACCATGGTGAAACATGGGCTTATAAAGGTCACTATTGGGTTTGTGGCCACACTGCCTACAGGAAATTACCCAAACACTGGGTGGGAACCTGTTTTGTTGGAATTATCAGACCTTATTTTAAGGTTATGTATGCAGTTAATGATAATGAACCAGAATCTATTATCAGAAGGAAAAGGGATACTTTGAATATACCATCCATTACACTTAGCAAACAGAAATGGAAGGGCGAGGAGTGGACCCCAGAACGAATCATAAGATATTATGATCCAGCCTCGTGGAATCCTTACGAAATAATTAATGGGGCTAGGGATCCAATTTACAATTTGAATAGAATAATCCGATTGCAAGCAGTTGTGGAAGTAGTGTCTAATTGGACAGCTGAAGCCTTAACCTTGACAGCCAACCAATTATCTCAGATGAGGACCACAATTTATCAACACAGAATGGCTCTTGATTATTTATTGGCTGCAGAGGGAGGCGTATGTGTTAAATTTAATCTGACCAATTGCTGCTTGCAAATAGATGATAATGGGGAAATCATCAAAAATCTAGCTGACAGAATCAGGAAAACAGCCTATACACCAACTCAAGTTTGGAAGGGGTTTGACTGGGCAAAAGTTACATCTTTAGCAATATTGGCAATTGGGTTTACTTCCTTATTGTTCTTATAGTTTTAATAATAATAATGCCTTGCTTTTGTTCATTATACAATATTTGGTATTCCAATTATGCGATGCCCAAAAGGGTAGCTCGCATTAAAACTCAATCAGATCCAACCAACCAGGAAGAAAATAGAATCCGTATGGAAATGAATGCCTTGATTGGAGACCCAGATCTTCCAATTAAAAAGGAGAAAGGTAACAAATAAGTTTTCAAGGTTAGAAAGAGGATGCACTAATTCCTCGTCTATTGCAATAATAAAAGTCCAGTCATAAAGGTTCAACAGGCTGTTAAAGTTTAAAGAACACTTTTCTGAAGTTTTAAGCTCCTTATGTACCACTGAATTAATGTACTACTTATGTACCACTGAATTAATACTATTTTTCAATGCTTTCCTCCCTGCGTGGAGGCAATACAATGTTTACCAGTTCTCCCTGTGTGGAGAAAAAAAAGTTAATATGTATTCCCTGTGTAGGATAGTTTGCCTTTTAAGAATTAGCAACCATTGGGAACCCTGGGAAACACCACCATGAGAATCACGGGGTGAAATGTGGGGGACGGCCCCTACATTCATTAAAGATATGCCCCACATAAACCATATATATGATTCTCATGGCAATAAGGGTTAGAGGCAGAAAAGGGTTAAAGGCGGACCTGGTTGAGGACTGACTGAAAAAGAGAAAAAGAAAAAAAAACGGCATTCCAGGCTCTGAGAGACTGTTCGGCGCCTCAGCGCCAGGGACCAATGGCAGGGCGGATTGAAAAGTGACAGACCAATCAGAAGCCAGACCCCGCCTGGCATTTTTCCAATAAAGGCGACCACCTCCACAGCCTCGGGGCAGTTGGAAGCCCGGGGTCGCCAGAAGAAGAAGAAAGGGGGAGAAGAAATAGCCGCGTCCAGCGCCCGCAGCGTCCAGCGCCCGCCGCTCCGGTAGCCGCTCCGCCGTCGCCTCGGCAACCGCTCGCCGCCGCGTCCCGCCAGCCGCGCGCCGCTTCACTCCGCCCCCCCCCCGCCGCCGTCTCCAGCCAGCACGCCGCACCACTCACCACACTGTGGGGGGATCGAGCCCGGGCTAATAGCCTTTTTGAAGGCTCTTGGAGCTGAGGCTTTGGTGCTCTCCCCCCTGAAGATCTACAAGAAAGAGCTGCTACAAGAGCCAGGGCTGGTCCCTGTCTCCGCCGGGATCCGAGACGTAAGAAATTTACATAAAGACCGCCTTTCCCGTCTGCTCTTCCCTTGTTCTAAATTACCCTGGGAGGTGGGAGGAGGGAGGAGGGGAGTTGGGAAACTCTCTGATCCTTTTATCCTTTCCTTTACCTTTCCTGATTCGGTGCGGGTGCCCCTCCCATACATTTTATAGCTGATAAGTGGTTGCTAATTCTTGCATTAGTCACATTGTGCCTTCTGAATTAATTGTAAAGTAAAACAAGCACATAGTTTAAACTTCCCGAGTGTGGAGTTTTCTGTTTCTATAGCAAATATCCATTAAAATAGCTGTAGTAGCGGGGGTGCACCGGAGGTATCAGCACAGGACTAAACCGCTCGAGTCCTGTGAACGTTGTGATTTTGGGCTTTAATTACAGCCGGGTGTGTGAGGGCAAGACCTTTGCATACACTCCGCCCATACATAGCACCACCCATATACACTTACATACAAGAGCCTGGATCACTACATTTATATTATTGGTGTCAGGATTTGAATCTTTTGTCGGATCTTGACAGGGCGTCACATCAAACCTGCTCTGAGAGAAAATGGGGTGCATGGTGAAATGGGGGAGTTACCCATGGAGTCGGACACCCTCCCCCCATCTAAACCTCAAAACAGCGAGGTGGGGAGACACTGGCTGCAGGATCTTTGGGGAGTGCTGGGGGTCTCAGCCACTCCTGGGATGAGGTGGGCTCCTCCCATTGCACTCACCCTCCACGAGATAATTTGGGCATCCTCCTATTGCAGGCCCTCCACCCTGGGGAGATGTAGGGGTGCCCCTGTGGGACAACAGACCTTGTAGATGTCTATGAGGTGCTGCTTTGGTTTGGTGTGGGTGTTGGTAGCAGGGGAGGGGTCCAGGGGTGGCTCCTGTCAGAAGATGAAAAGCTTCCCCAGCTCCAAAATCTGCAGCCACAGCTCTGGCCAAGGCCGAGGCATCAGAGACAATGGATGGGCCTCTGCGACTGAGAGATGAAAGAAGGGAAACCTGAGAGCAGAGGAGAGGGGCAGGTGGAGAACTCGGTGGAGAGCAGTGAGAGCAGGGGTGAGAGCAGTGCTAGAGCAGAGTTACCAAGGGTGGGGAGGAAGGAGGGGGAGGAGGTGTGTCCTGGTTTGAGCCAGGATGAAGCTCATTTTCCTTTACTGATTTGTTTTCCTTCAGTAAGCTCTCTTTTAACTACCAACAAGTGTTCCTGCTAGTGGACTGATACCACTGGAATGTTGATGTTTCTGCTGAGACGTGAAGGTCAGTCTGTTCTACTCAGTGAATCTGCCACTACTGATGCTACTGAGAGCAGGGGAGTTGTATCTGTGACCCCCCATAGGGGGCTGGACTAGAGAGACAGCAGAATTGACCAAAGCTATTCCATTCCATATATCTACATAAGCCCAGAGGAAGGACAGAGATCACAGAAGACAACTTCCTTCCTGCTTCTTCTTTCCTTCTCTTCATTCTGCTGGAGCAGAATGTCTGGGTTGCCCTTGCTAACGCTACCGGCCAGGATACAATCTGCTTATCAACATCCACTCCAAGTCACCCATTTAGAACCTGTTTGGTGGGCATCCCATTGGACAACTGGGGGCAAGTGGTTAATAACATAAAGCCAAAAAAGCAACAAAAAGCATTTATTATGTGTGCTTTGCAGAAGTTTGATAGAACAAAGAGCTTTAGCGAATGGAATCTTGCAGTATGGAATAAGCAGAACTTTACCATGAGAGCCCTGAGTCTCGGGTGGAATAGCTGGGCACCTTGTTTACCCCCAGCTGATCAAGAACCACAGGAGTTAGAAATACTAGGTTCTGTAAAGTTTGATAGTTGTGCACTGTTTAATGCCTCATGAGAGGGTCGCTTCAGGCAGGATGTAACACCAGCTGCATTAGTGTACAGAAATCAGTCCACGTGGTGCAATGAGTCTCACCAAGTATGGTACAGAAATTCTACACAGCCTAGGCGCTTGCCTAGAGGCCTCTTCCTTATCTGTGAGGACAGGGCCTGGCCAACCCTGCCTTCACTTAGAAGTGGAGGACCATGCTGGCATTGCTGGCACCAAATAGAACAAATCTAGCAAAACATTTACATCAAAGAATGAAAAGAGGGATTCATGCATTTGAAAGTGACTGTGACGACCGTGCAGAATTTTGGAACACGGCACAAATGGTAGTCGCTTCCTGGTACCTGGAGTTGCTGCAGCAAGGGCATTAAACACTTTAAAGAAATTAGGATGCTTTCTTGCCAAACAAACAAATGCTACGTCCTTAGCACTGTCTGCCTTGCTATTGGATGTGGATTCTGTTCCTCATGCCACACTCCCAAATCGGGCAGCCATTGATTTTTTATTGCAGGGACACGGCGGCGAGGATTTTGATGGAATGTGTTGTATGAATTTGTCTGATTATTCTGTATCCATACATCAGAGTATCCAGCAACTATGGGATGGAATGGAGCGGCTACAGGTAGAAGACAGCTGGGGGTGGTTAGAGGACTGGTTAAGTGGTTGGGGATAGATATCCATCCACAGGATGGATAAAGTCTGTCATAGAAATAGGGCTTGTAAGCTTAGGCATTTTGTTCTGTATTCTGATTTTGGTGCCTTGTTTAATGCAGCTTGAATTAAACACCAATGAGAAAAGCAAAGAGGCACAATGATATACAAGTGTGTTCAGGAATGTGCAAAACCCTCTTGCCTCCCCCACCCCCACAGCTCCCCCGGCATCTCCTGAGCTGTGAGCAGTCCCAAAATGTCCCGGAGCTGCCGGAGAGAGCGGCAGAGCAGACAGGAGCTGAGGGGAGAGTGATGAGGGGCAGGACTGCACGAGCCTGGGGATCAACGGGGATGGACAGATGGAGTCCTCCCTGGACGCCAGCCTTGGATGGGAGAGCAGGGAAGAAGCAGCAGGAAGGGGCTTCACTTCCATGATCCCTGACCTTTCACCAAATCCCACGTGGATAAGTATGTATGGAATGACTCTGGCCAACTTTGTTGTCCATCTAGGCCGCTCCTCCCTGCGGGAGGGTCTCTAGATACGACTCTTCTGCTCCTTTAGTGGCCAAAGCCATAAATCTGACAAAGGAGCAAAGTGTCCTTGGTCTCTCAGCAGCATCTATAAACATTCCAGCGTTATCAGTCCAGCAGCTGCAACACTTGCAAGTTCCAGCAAGTGGCTGCTTAAAAGAGAGCTCCCTGAAGGAAAAATACCAGTAAAAAGAAACGTGGCTTCATCCTGGCTCAAAGCAGGAGAGTGTTGATGTGTACGAGCACTGAAGGTTGGTCTGTCCCCCTGTGCTCAAGTGAGGCTGCGTGAGAGTGGATTATCCAAGTGGCAAATCCAAAGCAGGGAGATGTAACTGGGAGGTGCTTCATTAAGGCCACAGACAGAACAAGGTGCAGATGGGCCTTGGTAACTGCACTGACTGCAACAGCACTATAACAGGGGTTAATCTTGCAGCAATAACAACACCAAGTACACAATACACAGCACACCCGGGGATGCTATCACCCCTCCCCAAAAGGTGAAAGTTGTGATATCTCACCCCAGGAGGTGTCCCTGCCTGGGGGAAGAAGAGAGGATCAGGCCCTTTGACCTGCCCCAGGGGAGGGGCTCTTCTCACCCCAAAGGATTGAAGAACTCATTTATTACCTTTTGAAGTGATTCCTGAGCTGACGCCATATTATGGTCCACAAGAAACTGGAGAAAGAATCGTTAGTGGGACAGAGCTTGGAAAATAGGGTGACCTTGACTGTGCTCCTTCATTCTTGGTGATCCCTGAGGTGTTTCTGGCCATGATGGATGACCTCCCATCTCTGGGAAAACCTCTTCTCTCATTGGGAGCTGCTAAAGGGTCGTTCACCCGTATGGGTCTGTTGATGTCTCAGCATGGCAAAGCAGTCACTTAAGCTCCTCTGGCACTGGGGACACGTGTAGGGTTTCTCTCCCGTGTGGATGCGTTGATGGCCGATGAGCACAGAGCTGCTGGCAAAGCTCTTCCCACACTCCACACACCTGTAGGGTCTCTTACCTGTGTGGATTCGCTGGTGCTGCTTTAAGTTGAATTTGTTAAGAAAACTCTTCCCACACTCCAGACACTTGAAGGTTCTCTCACCCGTTTGGAGTCCCTGGTTCTGGGTTATAGATGATCTGCTGAGAAAATCTTTCCTGCAGTGGTCACAGTCGTACAACCTCCTTTCGCCCTAGGAGCAGCTGGAGGGTCAGTCATCTGTGTGGAGCCGTTGATGTCTCCGCAAGTGTGAGCGTTGACTGAAGCTCTTCTGGCACTGGGGACACGTGTAGGGTTTCTCTCCCGTGTGGATGCGATGATGGTCGAGGAACGTAGAGCTCCTGGCAAAGCTCTTCCCGCAGTTGGGACACATGTAGGGTTTCTCTCCTGTGTGGATGCGTTGATGGTCGATGAGCGCAGAGCTCCTGGCAAAGCTCTTCCCGCAGTCGGGACACGTGTAGGGACGTTCACCCGTGTGGACCCGGAGGTGAGATCTGAGGCCTGAGCTCCTCATAAAGTTCTTCCCACACTTAGGACACACGTAGGGTTTTTCCCCAGTGTGGACACGTTGGTGACATAACCAAGTACTCCTGCTATAGAAGCTCTTCCCGCACTGAAGACACTTAAACAACTTCTCACCCCTGTGGATCTGGCGGTGTTGAGTTAATGCGGAAATGTAGGCAAAGCTCTTCCCGCACTCCTGGCACGTATGAGCTCGGTCATCTGAATGGACCTGTTGATGTCTCCGCAAGTGGGAGGCATACCTGAAGCTCTTCTGGCACTGGGGACACGTGTAGGGTTTCTCTCCCGTGTGGATACGTTGATGGATGATGAGTGCAGAGCTCCTGGCAAAGCTCTTCCCACACTCCAGACACCTGAAGGGTCTCTCACCTGTGTGGATTCGCTGGTGCTGGATTAAATTGGAATTTTCAGCAAAGCTCTTCCCACACTCCAGACACCTGAAGGGTCTCTCACCTGTGTGGATTCGCTGGTGCCACGTTAATCTTGATCTTCTGTTAAAAGTTTTCCCACAGTCGTGGCACTCGTGGGACATGGCACCGGAGCAAGGGCGTCACCGTGGGACCAGACACCAGGTGGCTCCAACAGGGCCACCCCTATAGGGCTGCTCACCCCTATGGATGAGTGGAGATGGGCTGGGTGGATCTCCTCCCGATGGTGGAGATGGGCCGGGCAGATCCTGACCCTTTCCCGCGTTCCTCACTAACACCAAGTTCGTCTCCCATGTGGATTTGATGATGTTTCACCAAGGTTGAGCCATGACCAAAAGCTCTCCCACCCTCAGGGTACCTGGATGGATCCTCCAATGGGTCAATAAAGCTGAATTTTGGTTCAAGCTGTGGCCACCCTTGGAGAACTTCCCGGGTTTTTGATGGGGGCGTCACATCAAACCTGGTCTGGGAGAAAATGGAGTGCATGGTGAAATGGGGGAGTTACCCATGGAGTCGGACACCCTCCCCCCATCCTTAACCTCAAAACAGCGAGGTGGGGGGACTCTGGCTGCAGGATCTTTGGGGAGTGCTGGGGGTCTCAGCCACTCCTGGGATGAGGTGGGCTCCTCCCATTGCACTCACCCTCCATGAGATAATTTGGGCATCCTGCCATTGCAGGCCCCCCACCCTGGGGTGATGTAGGGGTGCCCCTGTGGGACAACAGACCTTGTAGATGTCTATGAGGTGCTGCTTTGGTTTGGTGTGGGTGTTGGTAGCAGGGGAAGGGGCCAGGGGTGGCTCCTGTCAGAAGATGAAAAGCTCCCCCAGCTCCAAAATCTGCAGCCACAGCTCTGGCCAAGGCCGAGGCATCAGAGACAATGGATGGGCCTCTGCGACTGAGAGATGAAAGAAGGGAAACCTGAGAGCAGAGGAGAGGGGCAGGTGGAGAACTCGGTGGAGAGCAGTGAGAGCAGGGGTGAGAGCAGCACTGGAGCAGAGATACCAAGGGCAGGGAGGAAGGAGGGGGAGGAGGTGTGTCCTGGTTTGAGCCAGGATGAAGCTCATTTTCCTTTTCCTGATTTGTTTTCCTTCAGTAAGCTCTCTTTTAACTACCAACAACTGTTCCGGGTAGTGGACTGATACTACTGGAATGTTGATGTTTCTGCTGAGACGTGAAGGTCAGTCTGTTCTACTCAGTGAATCTGCCACTACTGATGCTACTGAGAGCAGGGGAGTTGTATCTCTGACCCCCCGTAGGGGGCTGGACTAGACAGACAGCAGAACTGACCAAAGCTATTCCATTCCATATATCTACATAAGCCCAGAGGAAGGACAGAGATCACAGAAGACAACTTCCTTTTTGCTTCTTCTTCCCTTCTCTTCCATCCATGGCCAGCGTCCAGGGAGGAGTCCATCCATCTGTCCATCCATCCATCCATCCATCCATCCATCCATCCATCCATCCATCCACCCCTGTCGACCCCCAGGCTCAGGCATCTCTGACTTCATAACCCTCATACCCCAGCCCCTGTCTGCTCTGCCTTATCTCCTGCCTGTGGGCTGAGACATTTCAGGGCTGCTCACAGCTCAGGAGATGCGGGGGGAGTTGCTGGGGGTGGGGGGAGGCAAGAGGCTTTTGCACATTCCTGAACATATTTGTATATAATTGTAAATATAATTCAAGCTGTCTAATTTAGTTTTCAATCCAGCAAAGTCTCTCTCCTCATTCTCTCTTTCCTTCCCTACCTGGGTGGCAGGGGATCGAGGGCAGTCTTGTCTCTGGTTTATTTGCCAATCCTGAGTCAAACGGTGACAAGGTGCCACAGCAGAGGTTCCCCTGCAGCCCGTGGGGAGATGGCAGCTGTCCCCTGCAGCCCATGAAGGACCACGGTGGGACAGATGCGCACCTGCAGCCAAGGAGCTACAAGGAAGCCCGTGGCTCTGTGGGCAACCCAGGCTGGAGCAGTGTGTTCCTGAGGGACTGCACCTGGGGGGAGGGACTCGTGTTGGGGGGTTGGTGAAGGACTCTCTCCCGTGGGAGGGACCCCGCGGTGGAGCAGGGGAAGGCTGTGAGGAGTCCTCCCCCTGAGGGGGAAGGAGCAGCTGAAAACAGCGAGTGACCAACTGGCCGTAAAGCCCCTTCCCTGTCCCCCTGTGCCGCTGGGGGGAGGAGGGAGAGAAATGGGAACAAAGTCATTTGGGCCCGGGAAGCAGGGAGGGGTGGGGTGAGGTGTTCCAGCTCTGCTTTTTGTCTGTTTTACCCGGGACCCTAATCAGTGAGTGAACCCTCCCTGTCCTTGTCTGGCCCCGTGAGCTTCTAGTTGGATTTTCTCCTCCTCACTCTGCATCTGCGGGGTGGGGGCAGTGAGCAGCCACCTGGGTCTTTGTTGTTGGTCTGGCCCAAACCAGGACACAGGCAAAGGGGGCACTGGACATCTCCTCCATCTTTACAAGCTCATTCATAAACATCATTAGTCTGCTCAGAATCAATCAATACACCAAGTCCCCCTTGTCACATCCTCCTGGGGACTGTCACAAGTTCATTGAAGCATGTGATTGGGAAAAGCCAACATGGATTTACCAGGGGCAAATCGTGCTTGACAAACCTGATCACCTTCTATCACAAAGTGACCTGCTTGGTTGATGCTGGGCCAGCGGTGGACATTGTCTGCCTGGACTTCTCCAAGGCTTCTCCTACAGTCACCTACAGCCTCCTCCTGGAGAAACTGAGTCATTACGACCTTGATAAGTGGTCTGTGGGGTGGGTAGGGAACTGGCTGACAGACCATACCCAGAGGCTGATAGTAAATAGTTCCTCCTCAAACAGCCAACCGGCCACCAGTGGGGTCCCCAGGGATGGATATTGGGCCCAATGCTGGTTAACATCTTCATAAGTGACCTGGATGTTGGGATCAAGAGCACCCTGATGAAGTTTGCTGATGACACTAAGATGAGGGGAGAGGTTGACACTCCAGAAGGGAGAGCCACCCTCCAGGATGGACTGGACAGGCTGGAGCAGTGGGCTAGCAGGAACCTTAAGAAGTTCCACAGGGAGAAGCGTAAGGTCTTGCACCTGGGAACACATAACCCAGGAGTGCAGTTCAGACTGGGATCCACCTGGCTGGAGAGCAGCCCTGTGGAAAGGGACCTGGGGGTCTTGGTGGATAACAGGCTCAACATGAGTGAACAATGCGCTGCAGTGGCAAAGAAAGCCAACAGGATGCTGGGCTGCATCAACAAGGGCATCAGCAGCAGGGATAAAGAAGTCATCATCCTGCTCTACTCGGCACTTGTCAGACCACCCCTGGAGTATTGGGTTCAGTTCTGGTCCCCGCTCTACAAAAAGGACACAGACAGGCTGGAGAGGCTCCAGAGAAGGGCCACAAGGATGGTCAGAGGAATGGAGGACCTGCCATATGAGGAGAGGCTGAGAAAAATGGGTTTGTTCAGCCTTGAGAAGAGAAGGCTTAGGGGAGACTTCATCACCATGTCCCAGTACTTCAAGGGTGGCTACCAAGAAGATGGAGACTCCCTATTTACCAGGAGTCACATGGAAAAGACACTTTGAAGTCTCAGCTTGACAGGGTGCTGAGCCACCTCCTAGAAACTGCAGTAGTACCTAGAAACGTTGGACCAGATGATCCTTGAGGTCCCTTCCAACCCAGCATTCTACAATTCCATGATACTAAAATACCCACCCACAGGCTCGAGGGACCCCTACTAACAACAACCCCCCACCCCTTCAGCAGACACAGTGACATTCCTGAGCATTGTCACTTGGAATGGAAGGGAGGGATTAGTGACCCATCGTGTGTGCCAGTGATAGAACAATGTTAGAGAGCAAGTTCTTTCTCAGGTTTTTGGGTATCAAAGTAGCATTTGTGTTGTCACAGTAAAATTGGGTCACTGAAAGAACCCTGTAACACGTGTCTTTCAGTTTCAGAAGGCAGGCATTCTTCATGGCAGAGCTGGATGCACCAGAGATAGGTCTCAGAGTCCTGCAAGGCCCCCAGTTCCTTGAGCTTGGTCTCTGTTCACAGGCAAAAGGCCTGGAGACTGCTCAGGTAAATGCCACTCAACAGGACCATGCAAGGGAACGTTGTCCCAAAAATGGCCATGTTGCCCATGGTTTCAGCTATCAGTGTTTCGGGAAGCTGAGCTTGCTCTGTGGAACAGCCCCCTGCTCCCTTTTCTGGGCAGAACTGCATAGGAAAGCAACTCTCTCGACCCTGTGTGTGGATGGGCTTCTTGCCCACCGGCTGACAGCCCCGCTATCGCCACAACAGCCCCGTGTCTGAACACGCTCTGCTGGATGCGGAGCAGCTGCACGGCACGGCAGACCCGCACCCAAACGCTGACAGCCCCCAGCCCGGGCTGCGCCTCAGTCCCGCCGAAAGCCCGGCTGCTCGCTCGCTTGGGCGGAGGGCACGACCCCTTGGCAGGCCGGCTGGGCGGAGAGCGGGGCGGGAGCCGAGCAGCGGGCCTGCCCGCCCCCGGGAAGGGCTCTGGGCAGCCCAGGCGCGGCCTCAGCCCGCGGGCGGCTCCTGGCAGGCTCCGGGGCCCGGCACGGTCCCGCCGCGGCCCGGCTCCCCCCCGGCCGGCCGCGCACCCGCCAGCCCTCGGGCGCCAGGGGACGCCCCGGGACCTTGCCGAGGACTTGCTGCCGCCGCTGCGCCGGGCCGCCGGCACCCGCGTTCCGCGCTCCCCCCGCCACGCCGGCGCGGCTGCTGGCGGCCATTGACCGCCCTCAGCGGGGAGCAGCGGAACCGCCGGGCGGAGCAGAGCGGCTCTTCCGCCTGGAGACGGCGAGCGGAGGCCAATGGCCCCTCTGCCAGGTTAAAGCCATTCCCCTCGTCCCATCAGCACTCCTGCCCTTGTCCAAAGCCCCTCCCTCCCTCCCTCCCTCCCCAGCTTTCCTGGAGCCCCTGCAGGCACGGGAAGGTGCTCTAAGGTCTCCCCGCAGCCTTGTCTTCTGCAGGCTGAACACCCCCATCTCTCCCAGCCTGGCTCCAGAGCACAGCTGTTCCAGCCCTCACATCATCTCCATGGCCTCCTCTGGACTCGCTCCAACAGCTCCGTGTCCTTCCTGGCTTGGGGGCTCCACAACGGGACCCAGCCCTGCAGGGGGGTCTCATCAGGCACTACTTCCTCTTGGCCACCTTGCAAAGCTGTCTCAGGCCAGCCCTCGCTGGAGGACAGAGGGACAGACCTGTAAGGCTGTTGACTGGCCGTGCACATAACCACACATCATCCTCTGCTCAGAAACCCTTGATCAACACTTGGAACGTCAGACACCCCCCGCCTCCCCCTGCGAGAGGCTTCTTGGGTACCGAGGGGGCTGTGGGCTGAAATCCCAGAATCCTGCTGCTTGGAAAAGACCTGGAAGATCTTGGAGCCCAGCACTAACCCAACTCTACCAACCATTAACCCAACTCTGCCGACTCCAGTGCTAAGCCATGTCTCCCAAGTGAAACGCCCCATCACACCCACCCACTCCTGGTATGATTTTATGATTTGGGGGCTCCCTACTGCGGCCCCCAACCCCCGGATCGGTTGGGGTCCCATGGGATAAACTGGAGTCCCCCATCAGGGCCCCTGATGCTCAGAAGTATTTGAGAGTCCCCAATGCAGCCTCCCATCGCCAGGATGATTTGGGGTTCCCAGGGATGACTTGGGAGGTACCCAATCACAGCCCCCCACCCCCGGACGAGTTGGGGTCCTCCCCGAACTTGGGATGCTCGCACCCAGTGGCGTGTATTGGGATACCCCCCTCATTAACCCCCACCCCCAGTACCTGCAGCGGGGGGGCACAGCCCAGGCCGGGGGGGCGATGCTCTCTCCGTCACGAATTGGGGTGCCCGGTTGCCGAGCGAAACCTCTCGGAACCTGCAGCGCGACCGCGGGAAGCGGCGGGGAATAAAGCAGCTGGGAATAAAGCGGCGGGGCGGGGCTATGGGAGGGGGGGTCAGGGTGCCAGGGGGAGGGGTTGGAAGTTTGGTGGGGGGTGAGACACCTGTGTGTGTACGTGAGTCTCACCGTAAAATCCGGCCGAAGCAAACTCTCTCAGGCTCGTTTTGGAGTTCGAGAGCGCAGGCAGTCCCAGGCAACAAAACAAAACAGATGAAATTCCTGGACAGGTGTAAGGGAGATGCGAGGGGCAGCAAAAAAAAACAAAAAAGAAAGCAGACTTCTTGATATCCTGGAAAAGATAACCACATTCAAACCCAGGTTCTGTAGAATGAAGAAACATTTTAAAGTGTACAAGAAAACTGTTGAAATTAACATTGCTTTCTTTGTTACAGGTCTGCTGCCTTCAGCTGTACCTTTAATTGAAAAGTGGAGAGTTGGTTCCCCATGTCCACAGACTGTGAAATCCTCCTCCAACATTTCCAGGTGCTAAACCAAACCCAATTACAATAATAGGCCAGAAGGGGCCAGAACAGGTCAAGTGCCAGGGAGCCTTAGAGTTGGTTATGGTCCCATCTTCCTTCTGGAAGACAAAACAAAAGACAGATCCCGACTCAGCCCGTGAGCCCGAGGTTAAAAGGAGGGTATCATACTTCTCCTCGAGAAGGCATCTCCACTAAAACTGGCTGTCCTGGCTAATGGAGCAGGTTTGCAGGCTCCTTAGTCTCCTTTTTCCTGGGGAGTGTGAATGAAGGTGTGGGACAGAACGCAGGAAGTCATGGGCATCCAGTAACTCCCCAGATAAATACTAAGGATGCAACATAATAGGATGTTAATACCATTTAATTACCAAACATCAGAATAAAACACACTGAAACAAAATAAAAATACCATGTGAACAAAGAGCATCTTCTGTGATTTGTAGGAGTCAATCTAACCCCTAAGACACACAGCAAACAATGAAGCTGTGTGTGTTAGAAGAGTAAACTGAGCAAACTGCCAGGGAAGCAGGGAAAAGATATTAGAAGCACACAGGGCACAATAGAGGTCAAAAGCAACATCTGAAGCACAAAAGATGGGTATGAGAAACTGTCACCAACAGGTGAAGTCCACATCCAAGCACCATGAGGCTGTGAAAATCCAAACTCAGGACTCCATAGTCACAGTGACTATTAAGCAGGGATTCTTTATTGGCAGCACTGGGCAACACTGGGGATGTCTCCACCATAAGTGCTTCAAAACAAAGTCAGCAAAACACCCACACTAATAGACACACAAAGCCCAGGCATCTTCAGTTTTAATTATGCATGCTCGAGGGTCTCCCGTGGGGGTCCTTGTTGAGTTTAGACCTTTGTCTTCTTAGTCCTGTCTCCTGCTGCCTTCAGCCCATTTCCAACTGCTTTGCTAGCTATTTACATGTAAAAGGCCTGAAGATTGCCCAGGTGGGTGTGCCCATTCCATGGTGGAATGTTGTCTGTTGGCTGAGACAGGTCTCAGAAGATTCGATATGATCACAACCTGCAGGATGCTTGGTGTAACTGACTGAGAGTTGCACAAAGCACGTTGTTTTAAAAGGAGCCCGTTCAGCTAACTTAGTACTGCAAAGGCATCATGTCAGTACATTTTTATTAGGAACAAGACTTTTCCATCGAGGGTTGCAACCCACGAATGGGATGCTCCCTGAGTTTGAGTTACCCCTTTGCAGACTTTGGGCACTGCGGCGGTTAAAAGTAGGCTGTTGGCATTCAGAGCCTGTCATCAATTGTAAGCCTCCACTCCACTGGCCGTTTGGCTTTTTAACTGGCCAGGCAGAAGAATTCAAGGCAAAGTGCACACAGGTGAGAAGACCTTTTTCTTTCAAGTCTGATTACCACCCTGACTGCTGGTCTTCAAGGGGCATGAAGAGCGGGACACTGTCCCCTCATCCTCCCAGCCACCGGGCTGCAATCCGGACCCTCAACTGCACATCTTCGACATCCTCAGCCCCTGGTTTGGGCCAGGATGAAGCCACGTTTCTTTTTACTGAGTTTTTTCCTTCAGGGAGCTCTCCTTTCAGTAGCCACTGGCTGAAACTTGCAAGTGTTCCAGCTGCTGGACTGATGTCACGATCCCATAGTCAGATACGTGGCCATTTTTGTTACGATCTCGCCAGGACAAAACCAAGATAACACAACATGGGGTGTACAAAGAGGCACTGGGGCTGGTGTGGGGTCTTAGGAGAGATGGGGCAGAACCCCCTTGCTTCCTAACACTCCTCACCCAAGTGGGAGGCTGGGTGCAGCTGGACTCTGCTTCCCTCTCCTGCTATGAGCCGCACAGCAGCTGCACCCTTGTGTCCAGCAGGACCTGTGAAAAGGTTGAGAGGTTGATCCCAAATGGTGAAATTAAGATGCAAATGAGGTCACATGTCACGTGCACACTGAACTTGATTGGGGTTGCACAACCAAAGTCCAAGATCCCTAAAGCCGATAGGCCAGAAAGAAAAAGACCGCAAAGTGAGGAGAAAGCAGAAATCTGGAGAATAGCAATGAGAGGACAGTTGCCCCCACGGTGCAGTGACGTCATCGGGTGGGGAAGCACTTCGCTGTACTGATAGTGTCACAGCTTTTTCTAGTCACAGTTCTTGACCTCAGCCCCTCCTCCGTGTACATGCGCTGTGTGTCTCCGAGGTGGTCATCAGAGGGGGGTCTCACACGGTGACTTCCTCCCCACAAGTCTTCCTCCAACCTCGGGCTGCAGGCATCCAGCTGGGAAGGGCGGGGGTGGGTACCGAGCTGTGTCCTTCCTTTGCGATATCAGCACCTTCTGGCTAATTTCCATGTCGACCAGATCAGCCATTGTTTGGTGCCAAGGTTCATTTCCATTTCTAAAGCCACAAGCTTGCATGCCAACAACGGTGAGACATCCTCCTGCCACAAGGTCGGCTTCTCACATCACCCCGTGGATCGACATTGTCCCGCGGTGGTTTTGAGAGGAAAACTGAAAATAGGCCAGAACAGGTAGGAAAAGGACATCTTTTATAACACCACCAGTGGATGTTCTTGTTCCAGATTGCATATTTGCTACTACATGTTGGATAAGTTGGATAGAACATAGAATAATACAAGGCAAAAACATTTAAGTGGCTAATCCACAGAAAGCTAGAATAGAATTTATAGAATAGAAAGTCATAGAATTTAATCCCTAAAGCACTACCATTTTTGTCTGGGCAGAAGAAAGAACAGTGGGCAAATATACCCCACAGAACATATCCCACCCCAATTTGCTGGTAAACATTGATAAGCTTGTCAAAATATACTTTTACCAACTCTGGTGGTGAGGGGTCTCCCAAGACCTATTTGGGGGAGCTATACCCTTTCTTATAATACATATTTGATCTGTTAGCACAGTAAGTACATTCCCATGCTATTGGTTTAAATGTACAATTACACCCAGATGCTCTTGAGATGCTATAACTGTTTGTTGGAGAGCAAAATGTCATGGATCCTGTAGCGATCCCTCTGTCACCAAAGAGGACGAAAATAACTTATCGACACCAACGTGATGTAGATCAGCAGACACTTCTTTATTAGCACGCTGAGGATACGGGGGATAACTCCTCCTAGCGTATCCTCCACTGCATTTCAATCAACAGGGTTTTATATATTCGATCTCTGTTGTCTAAAATATTTAACAGCAAAATGCATATAATGCTTGCTTGTAAGTACTCATTAAGTTGAACTTTTACACTGATTGGCCCCCTTATGATCTTTCGAGTTGAAAAAAATAGTGATTGCTTGGCCCGAGACATCACCCTTTTCCGCGAGGCGTGAGAAAGCTGACCGTGAAGGAAAAAGCAGCCAGTGCCCCCCCCTCCCTCTCCCAGATTTGCCGGAACCCATTGTGACTGGGAGAGCTGAGCAGGACAATTAGCGGCCTCCGCCCCCCATGGAGAGCCCGGGGGCGGAGGGTGGATGGGGATTAGAAGGCTCGCTGAGAATGAAAGAGATGAGCTGATAACTTGTTTTGTAGGCCCTGCCAAAACTGCGATAACGTTTGTTCACTGGACTAGGGTTTCTGTCTCCGTGATTTGATGAAGATCTGTCTGGTTGTGGTGATTTTGGTCTTTTGAATTACTGACGTTGCTTATTGGACTACGGGTTTTGCTTCTGTCTACTAAGTAAGGAAAGTTATTGTAAGTCGGGACAAGGGGCTGAGAATGTCGAAGATGTGCAGTTGAGGGTCCGGATTGCAGCCCGGTGGCTGGGAGGATGAGGGGACAGTGTCCCGCTCTTCATGCCCCTTGAAGACCAGCAGTCAGGGTGGTAATCAGACTTGAAAGAAAAAGGTCTTCTCACCTGTGTGCACTTTGCCTTGAATTCTTCTGCCTGGCCAGTTAAAAAGCCAAACGGCCAGTGGAGTGGAGGCTTACAATTGATGACAGGCTCTGAATGCCAACAGCCTACTTTTAACCGCCGCAGTGCCCAATGTCTGCAAAGGGGTAACTCAAACTCAGGGAGCATCCCATTCGTGGGTTGCAACCCTCGATGGAAAAGTCTTGTTCCTAATAAAAATGTACTGACATGATGCCTTTGCAGTACTAAGTTAGCTGAACGGGCTCCTTTTAAAACAACGTGCTTTGTGCAACTCTCAGTCAGTTACACCAAGCATCCTGCAGGTTGTGATCATATCGAATCTTCTAAGACCTGTCTCAGCCAACAGACAACATTCCACCATGGAATGGGCTTGTTAAATCTGGACCCACCTGGGCAATCTTCAGGCCTTTTACATGTAAATAGCTAGCAAAGCAGTTGGAAATGGGCTGAAGGCAGCAGGAGACAGAACTAAGAAGACAAAGGACTAAACTCAACAAGGACCCCCACGGGAGACCCTCGAGCATGCATAATTAAAACTGAAGATGCCTGGGCTTTGTGTGTCTATTAGTGTGGGTGTTTTGCTGACTTTGTTTTGAAGCACTTATGGTGGAGACATCCCCAGTGTTGCCCAGTGCTGCCAATAAAGAATCCCTGCTTAATAGTCACCGTGACTATGGAGTCCTGAGTTTGGATTTTCACAGCCTCATGGTGCTTGGATGTGGACTTCACCTGTTGGTGACAGTTTCTCATACCCATCTTTTGTGCTTCAGATGTTGCTTTTGACCTCTATTGTGCCCTGTGTGCTTCTAATATCTTTTCCCTGCTTCCCTGGCAGTTTGCTCAGTTTACTCTTCTAACACACACAGCTTCCTTGTTTGCTGTGTGTCTTAGGGGTTAGATTGACTCCTACAAATCACAGAAGATGCTCTTTGTTCACATGGTATTTTTATTTTGTTTTAGTGTGTTTTATTCTGATGTTTGGTAATTAAATGGTATTAACATCCTATTATGTTGCATCCTTAGTATTTATCTGGGGAGTTACTGGATGCCCATGACTTCCTGCGTTGTGTCCCACACCTTCATTCACACTCCCCAGAAGAAAGGAGACTAAGGAGCCTGCAAACCTGCTCCATTAGCCAGGACAGCCAGTTTTAGTGGAGATGCCTTCTCGAGGAGAAGTATGATACCCTCCTTTTAGCCTCGGGCTCACGGGCTGAGTCGGGATCTGTCTTTTGTTTTGTCTTCCAGAAAGAAGGTGGGACGATAACCAAATCTAAGGCTCCCTGGCACTTGACCTGTTCTGTCCCTGGCACCCTGACCCCCCTCCCATTGCCCCTCCCCGCCGCTTTCTTCCCCGCCGCTTCCCGCGGTCGCACCACATTTTCCCCACAGCCCAACCCGCATTAGTCGGGTGTAGGATTTCTAAATTCAAATGGGTACAAGTACCTTTATGATATATCATTCCATCGCTTGTGAATTTTGGACGGTCACACCTATTTGGCCCCCATGTTACCCGCAAAAATTCGTCGTCTTTTCCTGGTCTCCATCTATCGCTTGTTACAATGGTCTCACATCCCCAATATCCACAAAACCAATATTGTGGATAGTTACAATAACTCTTTCCTGGGTTTGAACTGGGGCACCAATATGTTCCCCGTAATGATTTAGATTTGGGTCCTCCCACTATGGGGAATAAGTCACCAATCGTTATTGTAAAAGTCGGGGCACCTGCTGTTATGTTTTCCCTTATCACTTTATCACCCCTCGCAGGGTCTCGTAGGACCCACCTGAATGGCCGATGTGGATGGTGCTCTGGGTCTACCTGTCCTATAGCGACAAGCCCTAAGATCAAGATCACACAAAGGCATTGTGCCCCCCCCCCCCCATGGGGGCTGTGTCGTCGTTGTTGGGATTCTGCCGGTGCGGAACTCCCAGGTGCGGACAGGATGCTTGTCGACTTGTCCTCTTTTGCCACCAGGGCGTACGGGTTACGAGGGCGTCTGATAATCCAGTCGTGGACAAAAACTCACAGTTTTCATTAGTTTTATTCTGGAGGTCTGGTTTAATGGACTTAAGTGGGCACGACTTAACTTTTCCATCTTTTTGACTGCGGCATACCCTCGCCCTGTAAGGACCAGCCTCCATCTTTGTTCCCACTCTCCCAGCTCATTTCTAATTATGACCAACGGGCCTTCTTCTAGCGCTCGAGTGGCCCAATGTTTTTGGGTGGGGCTATTCATTTCTTCCCCCTGGGGAATTGATTTAATGCTAAAAGAGCGTTCGGTAGCAGGCGTGCTTGGTCTCCCGGGGGAACGGCGTTGGCAAAACCTTCTGTTTTTGCCAGCACCTCTAATTTAGATTTCAGAGTTTGATTCGCTCGTTCGACTATAGCTTGTCCTGTACTATTATAGGGAATGCCGTGTGTTAGGGTGATACCCCATTTCAACGCAAATGCCTGGACTGATTTAGAGACGAAATTCGGACCGTTGTCTGTTTTGATCTGATTGGGGACACCAAGCCACGCCATGACCGTTAACCAATGTTGGATGGTCGCTTTGGAGTCGGTTCTAAGGTGTTGTGTGGCTACGATCACTCCGCTATATGTATCTACAGTTACCGCTAGCCACGCTCGAGGTTTCAGCAACTGACAGAGCGTAAAATCTGTCTGCCACGCCTCAGAGGCCTTAAGACCTCTGGGGTTGACTCCACTGGACCACAGTGGTGTTTTTTGACAGTGGGGACACGTGGCCACTATGTGTTTCGCGTCAGTGACTGAAATCCCACATTTCTTCGCTAGCGCTTTAGCTCTGATGTGCAGAGACTCGTGTAGCTGACGGGCACCTCTCAGCGTCCACAACCCTTTTGCAGCGGCGTCTGCTTTGTCGTTACCGGTTTGGAAAAACCCTTTGATTGGGTCATGGCTGTTGACGTGGATGACTGATATGGTGCCCTGTCGAGAAAAAAGTGCTTCTTCCAGGATTAGGGCTGCTGTGGATGTTGACACGCCAGGCCCTGACATGGCTAGGCAAAGCTTGGCTACGAACATTGAATCGGTCACTGTGTTGAGGTGTTCCATTGGGAACAGTCCGCACGCCAGTACTACAGCCATCGCCTCTAGCTGTTGGACTGAAAGCGCACAATCGGTCATTTTAATACAGCGTCATTCTTCTCCTGATTGCCATACCGCCGCCACGGTTGAGGTCGTTGAGGATGCATCTGTAAAGACCATTGGTCCCTGTTGGGGCCGGTCCATGATCTTCTGTGGGAGGTCGATATTGACAATTGCCAGCATTTGAGTCCAGGGGGGCTTTGTAGCATACCGGACTTCTCCACCAAATCCAGCAAGAGCTATAGCTAGATACTCTGACATCGTCACTGATTGCGTTGGGAGCTGTTTACGGAGGGGTAGGTATATCTTGGCAGGTTCGATGCCTAGGTGTCTTAGGGCGAGTTTTCTGCTTTTCATGATGAGATTACCAAGGCACTCAACTCCTGGAGAGAATGCATGTGACGGTTTTCCCAGGACTATCCATTGTATTGGCTGAGCTTTTTCAGGGGGCCCCTGGGCTAGTGCCCCTACTCCCCCTCCCTCCGTGAAATGTACATACAGATCGAGTGGTACACTTGGGTTCCACCTGGCGAGCGTGCTTGACGATACCTGTCTCTCGACAAAGTCAAGAGAGTTCATTGCTTCTGTCGTCAGAGTTTTTTGTTCCCATGGGTTCTTTCCTTTCAGAAGATCGTACAGGGGGGCCATGATTTTGGGAGGGATCAGGACAATATTATGGAGCCATTGTAAGGATCCCACTAATTGTTGCATATCATGGAGTGTTTTGATGTTCCGACGGATTTTTATTTGAGGGGGGGTTACGTAAGAACTTGTGATCCCCACTCCCAAAAAGGTTACACACGGTCCTCTTTTAACTTTTGCGCTCGCGATTTCAAACCCGTTTGTTTTTAAAGTTTCCGAAACTGTTGATACCAGCTGGTCCACCTGGCTTCCTGACGGCGTGGCGATCAGGATATCATCCATGTATTGAATGATAGTCGCGGTCGGATCACTGCGCCGAAACAGTGCCAACGCCCGATCCACTGTAATCTGGCACATAGTAGGCGAGTTGATCATTCCTTGAGGCAGCACTTTCCACTGGAAGCGTAGGTTGGGGCGTTGGCTGTTTGAGAACACGACAGAAAAAGCAAACCGCTCTTTGTCCTTCTCATGCAGGGGTATCGAAAAGAAACAGTCCTTAATAGGAAGGACAGCACAAGGTTGTCCTTCTGGTATCATAGAGTTCATGGGCAACAGCGTTTGGACGGGACCCATTGGTTGAATTCTCTTATTTACTTCACGCAGGTCATGGAGGAGGAGAAACCCCTCGCCGGTTCGTTTGGGTATTATGAAAACTGGGGTGTTCCATGGGCTAGTGGAAGGTTCTATATGACCTCGTAATTCGCGGTCGACTAGCTCAAGAAGAGCGTCCATTCGAGGCTTCGACAGGGGCCACTGCTCGACCCACACTGGGTCAGATGATTTCCACATCAGTCTAATTGGTGGAAGTGGGTGTGCGGCAGTGGCCCTCACAGTAAATTTGTCACCCTGGCTTTCAAAAGGGCTAGAGCGTCCCTTCCCAGCAGGGGTGGGACTCCTGACATGACATATGGGAAGAGAGTAATGGTTTTCTCCGGTCCTTTTTCAGTGTGAAGCGTGATTGCTACCAATTGAGTACTCTTCTGAGCCCGAGTTAATCCCCCGACTCCACCCACCATGGGGGTGTCTTCCAATTTCCAATGCGGGGGCCAGTTTGTCTCAGGAATAACTGTAACATCTGCTCCGGTATCAATCAAAAAGGGGACACTAATGGTGGTGCTGTTTAAGATACTATAGAGGGAACAGATCCCCCACACCACTGGCGGGTTATCACACTTTACTGCCAGGGCCACCCTGGGGTCTCACCCCCAGAGGGTGGTCCTTGTTGTCCCTGAGATAGGGACAGGTTCGTCTGGATTGTCGGTTGAACCATAAAGTTGGTCGCTTCTCGAGGGGGCAACGGGCTTGGGAGCGCTTCACCCCATCCGGGGTTGGCATAGCTGGGCTGCCTCATGTCCCAAGTGGGAGAGGGCTGTGCGCGGCCCGGGTGCCCTCTCCCACTTCCGTTTCCCTGGTTTTTAGATCTGCACTCCTTGGCGAAATGTCCTTTCTTTCCACAGGCCCAACACGGTCCTCTGGGTCGATTTTGGCGCGGAGGGAGCGGTGTTGGTGGGTCCCCCAGTCGAGGGCAGTTTTGCCACCACGTGGCCCGCCTGGCCACATTTAAAACATGTCATCACATTGGCTATTGCGGTACGAACAGCCACCTGAATTGGGTTTAGATGCTCTTCCTTCGCAACATGCTTAATCATGCCCGCGATACTCGACCCCACTGGCAATGATCGTAGGATTTCTTTGGTTGCCGAATTACACTGCTGACGTAAGCAATCTGCGACGACCGGGCCTTTCGCTTCCGCGGGCAGGGTCGAGGAGCCGACCGCTGCCTGGAGGCGATCCACAAATTGTGTGAAGCTCTCACTTTCATTTTGCCTAATTGTGGACCATGGCGATGGCTTGGCAATAACTCTAGAGGCTGTGCGAATGGCTTCTCTGGCCGCACAAGTAGTTGTCATAACTTCATGGGCCCGCAGGCCCTGGGCCTGCGCCTGGGGGGTAATCATTGTTGGGTCTGTACCCATCAGCTGCTGCAGGCTGGAGCCGTGCAGCGGGTGATCCGCCCCGGTAACTCGGGCTAATTGCCTCGCACAGTTGTCCTCCCATTCTTGTTTAAAAACGATCATCCCTGCCCCGTCAAAAATCAATCTACAAGTTTGTTTTATATCCAACGGGAGTATATCGTCTCCCCCGAAAACACCATCTATGAGGGTGGAGACCATGGCAGAATTAAGCCCTTTATCTGCAATTGCCTTAACAATGGCTTGTATATCCCTAGGGTTTACTGGCGAGTAGACTCTCTGTCCCCCGACTGTCACCCGGACCGGGAACACTAGCGTGGCCGATGGGACCCAATCGGCACACGCAATCTTTATTTTCCTCCAATCAGTGAGAGGAATTTTTTCCTCTCGCGGTCCCTTTTTATTCTGGATGGGGGTATTTTGGCTTTTGACTGTACCTGCTCCCATTTCCTCCTCTTCTGAGTCTGAATCAGTTGTAAGCCACCGTCCCAGCTAGTGTCTGATCCGGAGTCGGAACTCGACTGACCGGTTATTTCCGGTTTCCAGTACCTTTTTGTCGGGCTCCGGCCCCGCCCGCTTCCCTTGCGGGTGGGCCGTTCCCTCCCTCTTGGCTCGCCCCTCCTTCTTGGTTCGGCCCGGCCTCTGCTCAGCGGGGTGTTTGCCCTATAAGGGCATTCTTTCAGATGGCCGTTCTGATTGGCTTTCCGCCCTTCGCTCACGCTCCTCTCCTCTACCCGGTCACCCCCACCACCTTTTTCCTTCTCGTTCTCCTCCCCTTCCCGTTTGTGTGCGCTTGTTAATGCTAGCGCTTCCTCCCTGCTCCCGCCACGGGCATCTTCGCCCCGCCCTTCCCCTTTCTGCTCGGCGCCATCTTGGGGTGTGTAGGGCGGCGGTCTAGACCAAAGTTCCCTGGACTCTGGCCTCTCCGCGGCGCCCCTGGCCTCCTCGGCTAACCCACCCCAGAAGGATTTACCTCGTTTCTGTCCCTCCGTAAGCGGGTCGGGCTTTGGGAATTGGGGGGACGTGTCGCCCTCTTTCAGATCTCTAAGCTCAGCAGAATCGTCGTCGTCTGGGGGGTGCATAGTCTGTGTTGCTGCCCCGACTCCCAGTTTCAGGGTGGCCAACAAACAGTTCTTTGCTGCCCTCCAGGTCTCCTGTTCTTGTATGGCCTTCTGCAGGGCCTGTACCACTTTCCCCCATGACTTAAGGTTTTTCCCACAACCTGAGGACATCGTCTCCTCAGCTAGCGCTTTAGTGCAGGTTCCCACACTTCAGGGTGGAGAATATCCACCGGCTGGTCAATGACCCCAATTTGCAAAAGCTTCGCAACTGCTAGAGTAAAATCTTTGGGTTTACAATCGATACCCCACTGCTTATGTAATTGTGATACGACCTTCACAAGGGCTTCCATCCTCCTTGTTGGTCCATGAGTATCCTCCTCGCCGGGCTGGTCCTGCCGCTCCGGCCGCCGTTCACCCGATTCCAGGCGAGTTGTTCCCGGGTTTCGGCACCACTTGTTGCCTTCGGAGGCGTGGCGACCTGGTTCAGGAACGGCACGGCGACCAACCCCAGGCCGCTCGGGCCATCAGCTCACAGACACCAATGTGGTGGATGGCAAATGGCGTTTATTAGTGTGTGACACGGCATTATATGGCTTGGGTTTATAGCGTCAGTTCCGTCTGCTCACATCATGAACTAAACGCTATTGGCTACCAGGAGAGGGGCCCTATCTTTCCGTACAGCGTGAGATCTTCCGGCCGCCAGACCCTAACTACCCACACTAGCCCACTGCTCCAGCCTCTCCAGTCCATCCTGGAGGGTGGCTCTCCCTTCTGGAGTGTCAACCTCTCCCCTCATCTTAGTGTCATCAGCAAACTTCATCAGGATGCTCTTGATCCCAACATCCAGGTCACTTATGAAGATGTTAACCAGCATTGGGCCCAATATCGATCCCTGGGGACCCCACTGGTGGCCGGTTGGCTGTTTGAGGAGGAACTATTTACTATCAGCCTCTGGGTATGTTCTGTCAGCCAGTTCCCCACCCACCCCACAGACCACTTATCAAGGTCGTAATGACTCAGTTTCTCCAGGAAGAGGCTGTAGGTGACTGTAGGGGAAGCCTTGGAGCAGTCCAGGCAGACAATGTCCACCGCTGGCCCAGCATCAACCGAGCAGGTCACTTTGTGATAGAAGGTGATCAGGTTTGTCAAGCACGATTTGCCCCTGGTAAATCCATGTTGGCTTTTCCCAATCACATGCTTCAATGAACTTGTGACAGTCCCCAGGAGGATTTGCTCGTGACTTTCCCAGTGACTGAAGTGAGACCAATGGGTCTATAATTACCTGGGTCCTCCTTTGGACCCTTCTTTATAGATGGGGGTGCCAGGCGTGTTGTGCACAAGTGCTCTGCTGTGCTGATCCTCATCACTGTCTTCTCCTTTAGGTTATTGTATTTGGTGCAATAAACAATAATTAATGATTTACAGGCCTTTGCTTAAGGCAGGAAATGGGACTGGATGAGCTTTAAGGCTCTAAACGACAACACCGGTTGACAAGGTGGGACTTGGTGTATTGATTGATTCTGAGCAGACTAATGATGTTTATGAATGAGCTTGTAAAGATGGGGGAGATGCCCAGTGCCCCCTTTGCCTGTGTCCTGGTTTGGGCCAGACCAACAACAAAGACCCAGGTGGCTGCTCACTCCCCCCACCCCGCAGCTGTGGAGTGAGGAGGAGAAAATCCAACTAGAAGCTCACGGGGCCAGACAAGGACAGGGAGGGTTCACTCACTGATTAGGGTCGTGGGTAAAACAGACAAAAAGCAGAGCTGAGACACCTCACCCCACCCCTCCCTGCTTCCCGGGCCCAAATTACTTTGTTCCCATTTCTCTCCCTCCTCCCCCCAGCGGCACAGGGGGACAGGGAAGGGGCTTTACGGCCAGTTGGTCACTCGCTGTTTTCAGCTGCTCCTTCCCCCTCAGGGGGAGGACTCCTCACAGCCTTCCCCTGCTCCACCGCGGGGTCCCTCCCACGGGAGAGAGTCCTTCACCAACCCCCCAACACGAGTCCCTCCCCCCAGGTGCAGTCCCTCAGGAACACACTGCTCCAGTCTGGGCTGTCCACAGAGCCAGGGGCTTCTTTGGGCTTCATGGGCTTCTTTGCAGCTCCACGGGTGCAGGTGCACATCTGTCCCACCGTGGTCCTTCACGGGCTCAGGGGACAGCTGCCATCTCCCCACGGGCTGCAGGAGAACCTCTGCTGTGGCACCTTGTCACTGTTTGACTCAGGATTGGCAAATAAACCAGAGACAAGAATGCTCTCGATCCCCTCCCACCCAGGTAGGGAAGGAGAGAGAGAAGGAGGAGAGAGACTCTGCTGGATTGAAAACTAAATTAGACAGCTTGAATTGTATGTACAATTATATACAAGTATGTTCAGGAATGTGCAAAAGCCTCTTGCCTCCCCCCGCCCCCAGCAACTCCCCCCGCATCTCCTGAGCTGTGAGCAGCCCTGAAATGTCTCAGCCCACAGGCAGGAGATAAGGCAGAGCAGACAGGGGCTGGGGTATGAGGGTTATGAAGTCAGAGATGCCTGAGCCTGGGAGTCAACAGGAGTGGATGGATGGATGGATGGATGGATGGATGGATGGATGGATGGATGGATGAATGGATGGAGTCCCCCCTGGATGCCGGCCATGGACGGAAGAGAAGGGAAGAAGAAGCAGGAAGGAAGTTGTCTTCTGTGATCTCTGACCTTCCTCTGGGCTTATGTAGATATATGGAATGGAATAGCTTTGGTCAGTTCTGCTGTCTGTCTAGTCCAGCCCCCTACGGGGGGTCAGAGAGCATCAGTAGTGGCAGATTGACTGAGTAGAACAGACTGACCTTCACATCTCAGCAGAAACATCAACATTCCAGTGGTATCAGTCCACTAGCAGGAACACTTGTTGGTAGTTAAAAGAGAGCTTACTGAAGGAAAACAAATCAGTAAAAGGAAAATGAGCTTCATCCTGGCTCAAACCAGGACACACCTCCTCCCCCTCCTTTCTCCCCACCCTTGGTATCTCTGCTCCAGTGCTGCTCTCACCCCTGCTCTCACTGCTCTCCACCGAGTTCTCCACCTGCCCCTCTCCTCTGCTCTCAGGTTTCCCTTCTTTCATCTCTCAGTCGCAGAGGCCCATCCATTGTCTCTGATGCCTCGGCCTTGGCCAGAGCTGTGGCTGCAGATTTTGGAGCTGGGGGAGCTTTTCATCCTGTTACGGGACCCACCCCTGGACCCCTCCCCTGCTACCAACACCCACACCAAACCAAAGCAGCACCTCATAGACATCTACAAGGTCTGTTGTCCCACAGGGGCATCCCTACATCACCCCAGGGTGGAGGGCATGCAATGGGAGGATTCCCAAATTATCTCATGGAGGGTGAGTGCAATGGGAGGAGCCCACCTCATCCCAGGAGTGGCTGAGACCCCCAGCACTCACCAAAGATCCTGCAGCCAGTGTCTCCCCACCTCGCTGGTTTGAGGTTAAGGATGGGGGGAGGGTGTCCATCTCCATGGGTAACTCCCCCATTTCACCATGCACCCCATTTTCTCCCAGACCAGGTTTGATGTGACGCCCCCATCAAAAACCCGGGAAGTTCTCCGAGGGTGGCCACAGCTTGAACCAAAATTCAGCTTTATTGACCCATTGGAGGATCCATCCAGGTGCCCCAAGGGTGGGAGAGCTTTTGGTCACTGCTCAACCTTGGTGAAATGTCATCAAATCAGCATTGGAGACGAACTTGCTGTTGGTGAGGAACACAGGAAAGGGTCAGGATCTACCCGGCCCATCTCCACCATCGGGAGGAGATCCACCCGGCCCATCTCCACTCATCCATAGGGGTGAGCAGCCCTATAGGGGTGGCCCTGCTGGAGCCACCTCGTGTCTGGTCCCACGGTGATGCCCTTGCCCCGGTGCCATGTCCCACAAGTGCCACGACTGTGGGAAAACTTTTAACATAAGATCAAGATTAACGTGGCACCAGCAACTTCACACGGGCGAGAAACCCTACAGGTGTCTGGAGTGTGGGAAGGGCTTTGCCAGGAGTTCTGCACTCATCAGCCATCAACACATCCACACGGGAGAGAAACCCTACATGTGTCCCCAGTGCCAGAAGAGCTTCAGGTATGGCTCCCACTTGCGGACACATCAACAGGTCCATTCAGATGACCGACCCCATACGTGTCAGGAGTGCGGGAAGAGCTTTGCCTACATTTCCACATTAACTCGACATCGTCAGATCCACACGGGTGAGAAGTTGTTTAAGTGTCTTCAGTGTGGAAAGAGCTTCTATAGCAGCAGCAGTTGGATATGTCACCAACGTGTCCACACTGGGGAAAAACCCTACGTGTGTCCTAAGTGTGGGAAGAACTTTTCGAGGAGCTCAGGCCTCAGATCTCACCTCCGGGTCCACACGGGTGAACGTCCCTACACGTGTCCCGACTGCGGGAAGAGCTTTGCCACGAGCAATAAGTTCCTCGACCATCATCGCATCTACGTTCCTCGACCATCAACGCATCCACACGGGAGAGAAACCCTACACGTGTCCCCAGTGCCAGAAGAGCTTCAGTCGACGCTCAAACTTGCGGAGACATCAACGGCTCCATGCAGATGACTGACCCTCTAGCTGCTCCTAGGGTGAAAAGAGGTCCTACGATTGTGACCACTGCAGGAAAGGTTTTTCTCAGCAGATCATCTGTAACCCAGAACCAGGGACTCCAAACGGGCGAGAGAACCTTCAAGTGTCTGGAGTGTGGGAAGAGTTTTCTTAACAAATCCCACTTAAAGCAGCACCAGCGAATCCACATGGGCGAGAGACCCTACAGGTGTGTGGAGTGTGGGAAGAGCTTTGCCAGCAGCTCTGTGCTCATCGGCCATCAACGCATCCACACCGGAGAGAAACCCTACACGTGTCCCCAGTGCCAGAAGAGCTTATGTGACTACTCTGCCATGCTGAGACATCAACAGGTCCATACAGGTGAACGACCCTTTAGCAGCTCCCAGTGAGAGAAGAGGTTTTCCCAGAGATGGGGGCTCATCCGTCATGGCTGGACGCACCTCAGGGATCACCAAGAATGAAGGGGCACAGTCAAGGTCACCCTATTTTCCAAGCTCTGTCCCACCAACGATTCTTTCTCCAGTTTCTTGTGGACCATAATATGGCGTCAGCTCAGGAACCACTTCAAAAGGTAATAAATGAGTTCTTCAATTCCTTTGTTTGGCGTGAGAAGAGCCCCTCCCCTGGGGCAGGGCAAAGGGCCTGATCCTCTCTTCTTCCCCCAGGCAGGGACACCTCCTGGGGTGAGATATCGCAACTTTCACCTTTTGGGAGGGGTGAAAGCATCCCTGGGTGTGCTGTGTATTGTGTACTTGGTGTTGTTATTGCTGCAGGATTAACCCCTGTTATAGCGCTGTTGCAGTCAGTGCAGTTACCAAGGCCCATCTGCACCTTGTTCTGTCTGTGGCCTTAATGAAGCACCTCCCAGTTACATCTCCCTGCTTTGGATTTGCCTCTTGGATAATCCACTCTCACGCAGCCTCACTTGAGCACAGGGGGACAGACCAACCTTCAGTGCTCGTACACATCAACACTCTCCTGCTTTGAGCCAGGATGAAGCCACGTTTCTTTTTACTGGTATTTTTCCTTCAGGGAGCTCTCTTTTAAGCAGCCACTGGCTGAAACTTGCAAGTGTTGCAGCTGCTGGACTGATAACGCTGGAATGTTTTTAGATGCTGCTGAGAGACCAAGGACACTTTGCTCCTTTGTCAGATTTATGGCTTTGGCCACTAAAGGAGCAGAAGAGTTGTATCTAGAGACCCTCCCGCAGGGAGGAGCGGCCTAGATGGACAGCAAAGTTGGCCAGAGTCATTCCATACATACTTATCCACGTGGGATTTGGTGAAAGGTCAGGGATCATGGAAGTGAAGCCCCTTCCTGCTGCTTCTTCCCTTCTCTCCCATCCAAGGCTGGCGTCCAGGGAGGACTCCATCTGTCCATCCCCGTTGATCCCCAGGCTCGTGCAGTCCTGCCCCTCATCACTCTCCCCTCAGCTCCTGTCTGCTCTGCCGCTCTCTCCGGCAGCTCCGGGACATTTTGGGACTGCTCACAGCTCAGGAGATGCCGGGGGAGTTGTGGGGGTGGGGGAGGCAAGAGGGTTTTGCACATTCCTGAACACACTTGTATATCATTGTGCCTCTTTGCTTTTCTCATTGGTGTTTAATTCAAGCTGTCTAGTTTAGTTTCCAATCCAGAAAGTCTCTCTCCTCATCCTCTCTCTCCTTCCCTACCTGGGTGGGTGGGGGAGGGGATCGAGAGCGTTATTGTCGCTGGTTCAGTTGCCGATGCTGAGTCCAACCGTGTCAGCCCTTCACTGAACAGGGTCCCTGTTGGGGAGCAAAGGATGTGGGTTCTACTGAAGCTCACCAGGAAAATCTCTCTCCAACCACCACAAAGGGGCACCAGAGACCATCCAAACGCTCCTGGCAGGGGTTTTAACCATCTCTTGTGCAGGCGCAGGGAAACATAGTAACAATGTGAGCAGGTCAAAGAAACGTTTCCCATGTTCCGAGATGATCATGAATGTGTCGTAGGTCTAGATGAGCCAAATGTGGTGAGGAAGATTCATGCATGACTGTGGAAGTTGTTCCACAAGCATCCAGCCCTGCAATGAAGACTGCTGTTTTCTAAGAGCGCCAAAAGGGTCTGAGAGAGTTTTCTTTGGTGGGATTTTACGCTATGAATGGGATGGAATTGTGGGGCTGGAGGGGGACAGCGATAGGATGGAATTCTGGGGTTGGAGAGGGACGGGTTAGGACTGAATTCTGGACTTCCTGAGGTTGTAACGGTGTCACCAAGGTGGGATGTGTCTCCTCTGTCACACTTTGACTCAGGATCAGCAATTAGTCCAGAGACAACAATGCTCTTAATCCCCTCCCCCTTCCCCCATGTAGAGAAGGAGAGAGAAAATGATGGAGAGAGAAAATGATGGAGAGAGAAAATGATGGAGAGAGAGACTTTTCTGGATTGACATTGGACCTGGGGGAGCTTTATATCTTCTGACAGGAGGCACTCCTGGACCCCTCCTCTGCTACCAACACCTACACCAAACCAAAGCAGCACCTCATAGACATCTACAAGGTCTGTTGTCCCACAGGGACACCCCTACATCACCCCAGGGTGGAGGGCCTGCAATAGAAGGATGCTCAAATTATCTCATGGAGGGTGAGTGCAATGGGAGCAGCCCGCCTCATCCCAGGAGTGGCTGAGACCCCCAGCACTCCCCAGAGACCCCACACCCAGTTTCCACATCCTCACTGTTTTGAGGTTAAGGATGGGGAGGAGTGTCCAACTCCATGGGTAGCTCCCCCATTTCACCATGCACCCCATTTTCTCCCAAACCAGGTTTCATGTTACGCTTCCACCGAAAACCCTGAAAGTGCTCCAAGGGCGGCCACAGCTTGAACCAAAATTCAGCTTTATTGACCCATTGGAGGATCCATCTGGGTGCCCCAAGGATGGGAGAGCTTTTGGTCATGGTGAAACGTCATCAAATCCACATGGGAGATGAACTTGCTGTTGGTGAGGAACGCGAGAAAGGGTCAGGATCTGCCCGGCCCATCTCCACCATCGGGAGGAGATCCACCCGGCCCATCTCCACTCATCCATAGGGGTGAGCAGCCCTATAGGGGTGGCCCTGTTGGAGCCACCTGGTGTCTGGTCCCACGGTGACGCCCTTGCCCCGGTGCCATGTCCCACGAGTGCCACGACTGTGGGAAAACTTTTAACAGAAGATAAAATTCAATGCGGCACCAGCGAATCCACACAGGTGAGAGACCCTTCAGGTGTCTGGAGTGTGGGAAGAGCTTTGCCAGCAGCTCTCCATTCATCGGCCATCAACGCATCCACACGGGAGAGAAACCCTACACATGTCCTCAGTGCCAGAAGAGCTTCAGGTATGGCTCCAACTTGCGGAGACATCAGTGGCTCCATACAGATGACCAACCCTGTAGCTGCTCCCAGGGCAAGAAGTGGTCCTACGACTGTGACCACTGCAGGAAAGATTTTCTCAGCAGATCATCTATAACCCAGAACCACGGACTCCAAATGGGCGCGAGAACCTTCAGCTGTCTGGAGTGTGGGAAGTGTTTTCTTAACAAATACATGTTAAACCAGCACAAGCAAATCCGTAAAGCTGAGAGACCCTACAGGTGTCTGGAGTGTG
>CM036615.1:16937610-17033350 GCA_020745705.1 Hemiprocne comata
ACTCTATGCTTCTGTGATCTTAGGAGGAAATTCTTTGCTGTGAGTGTCCCCATCCCTGGAAGTGTTCAAGGGCAGGTTGGATGGGGCTTGGATCAGCCTGGACTAGTGGGAGGTGTCCCTGCCCATGGCAGGAAATGGGACTGGATGAGCTTTAAGGCTCTAAAGGACAACACCGGTTGACGAGGTGGGACTTGGTGTATTTATTGGTCCTTAGCAGACTAATGATGTTTATGGATGAGCTTGTAAAGATGGGGGAGATGCCCAGTGCCCCCTTTGCCTGTGTCCTGGTTTGGGCCAGACCAACAACAAAGACCCAGGTGGCTGCTCACTCCCCCCACCCCGCAGCTGTGGAGTGAGGAGGAGAAAATCCAACTAGAAGCTCACGGGGCCAGACAAGGACAGGGAGGGTTCACTCACTGATTAGGGTCCCGGGTAAAACAGACAAAAAGCAGAGCTGAGACACCTCACCCCACCCCTCCCTGCTTCCCGGGCCCAAATTACTTTGTTCCCATTTCTCTCCCTCCTCCCCCCAGCGGCACAGGGGGACAGGGAAGGGGCTTTACGGCCAGTTGGTCACTCGCTGTTTTCAGCTGCTCTTTCCCCCTCAGGGGGAGGACTCCTCACAGCCTTCCCCTGCTCCACCGCGGGGTCCCTCCCACGGGAGAGAGTCCTTCACCAACCCCCCAACACGAGTCCCTCCCCCCAGGTGCAGTCCCTCAGGAACACACTGCTCCAGCGTGGGCTGTTCACAGAGCCACGGGCTTCTTTGGGCTTCATGGGCTTCTTTGCAGCTCCACGGGTGCAGGTGCACATCTGTCCCACCGTGGTCCTTCACGGGCTGCAGGGGACAGCTGCCATCTCTCCACGGGCTGCAGGAGAACCTCTGCTGTGGCACCTTGTCACCGTTTGACTCAGGATCAGAAATACACCAGAGACAAGAATGCTCTCGATCCCCTGCCACCCAGGTAGGGAAGGAGAGAGAGAATGAGGAGAGAGACTTTCTGGATTGAAAACTAAATTAGACAGCTTGAATTATATGTACAATTATATACAAGTATGTTCAGGAATGTGCAAAAGCCTCTTGCCTCCCCCCACCCCCAGCAACTCGCCTGGCATCTCCTGAGCTGTGAGCAGTCCTGAAATGTCTCAGTCCACAGGCAGGAGATAAGGCAGAGCAGACAGGGGCTGGGGTATGAGGGTTATGAGGTCAGAGATGCCTGAGCCTGGGGGTCGACAGGGATGGATGGATGGATGGTTGGATGGATGGACAGATGGATGGACTCCTCCCCAGACGCCGGCCATGGACGGAAGAGAAGGGAAGAAGAAGCAGGAAGGAAGTTGTCTTCTGTGATCTCTGACCCTCCTCTGGGCTTATGTAGATATATGGAATGGAATAGCTTTGGTCAGTTCTGCTGTCTGTCTAGTCCAGCCCCCTACGGGGGGTCAGAGATACAACTCCCCTGCTCTCAGTAGCATCAGTAGTGGCAGATTGACTGAGTAGAACAGACTGACCTTCACGTCTCAGCAGAAACATCAACATTCCAGTGGTATCAGTCCACTAGCAGGAACACTTGTTGGTAGTTAAAAGAGAGCTTACTGAAGGAAAATAAATCAGTAAAGGAAAATGAGCTTCCTCCTGGCTCAAACCAGGACACACCTCCTCCCCCTCCTTCCTCCCCACCCTTGGTATCTCTGCTCCAGCACTGCTCTCACCCCTGCTCTCACTGCTCTCCACCGAGTTCTCCACCTGCCCCTCTCCTCTGCTCTCAGGTTTCCCTTCTTTCATCTCTCAGTCGCAGAGGCCCATCCATTGTCTCTGATGCCTCGGCCTTGGCCAGACCTGTGGCTGCAGATTTTGGAGCTGGGGGAGCTTTTCATCTTCTGACAGGAGCCACCCCTGGACCCCTCCCCTGCTACCAACACCCACAGCAAACCAAAGCAGCACCTCATAGACATCTACAAGGTCTGTTGTCCCACAGGGGCATCCCTACATCACCCCAGGGTGGGGGGCCTGCAATGGGAGGATGCCCAAATTATCTCATGGAGGGTGAGTGCAATGGGAGGAGCCCACCTCATCCCAGGAGTGGCTGAGACCCCCAGCACTCCCCAAAGATCCTGCAGCCAGAGTCCCCCCACCTCGCTGTTTTGAGGTTAAGGATGGGGGGAGGGTGTCCATCTCCATGGGTAGCTCCCCCATTTCACCATGCACCCCATTTTCTCCCAGACCAGGTTTGATGTGATGCCCCCATCAAAAACCCCGGAAGTTCTCCAAGCAGCAGCAGCAATTGGTTATGTCACCAACGTGTCCACACTGGGGAAAAACCCTACGTGTGTCCTAAGTGTGGGAAGAACTTTATGTGGAGCTCAGGCCTCAGATCTCACCTCCGGGTCCTCACGGGTGAACGTCCCTACACGTGTCCCGACTGCGGGAAGAGCTTTGCCAGGAGCTCTACATTCCTCGACCATCATCACATCCACATGGGAGAGAAACCCTACACGTGTCCCCAGTGCCAGAAAAGCTTCAGGAATGGCTCCAACTTGCAGAAGCATCAACAGGTCCATTCAGATGACCGACCCCATACGTGTCAGGAGTGCGGGAAGAGCTTTGCCTACATTTCCACATTAACTCGACATCGCCAGATCCACACGGGTGAGAAGTTGTTTAAGTGTCTTCAGTGCAGGAAGAGCTTCTGTAGCAGCACCAATTGGTTATGTCACCAACGTGTCCACACTGGGGAAAAACCCTACGTGTGTCCTAAGTGTGGGAAGAACTTTATGTGGATCTCAGGCCTCAGATCTCACCTCCGGGTCCACACGGGTGAACGTCCCTACACGTGTCCCGACTGCGGGAAGAGCTTTGCCAGGAGTTCTACGCTCATCGGCCATCATCGCATCCACACGGGAGAGAAACCCTACACGTGTCCCCAGTGCCAGAAGAGCTTCAATCAACACTCTAACTTGTGGAGACATCAACGGCTCCATGCAGATGACCGACTCTGTAGCTGCTCCCAGGGCAAGAAGAGGTTCTACGACTGTGACCACTGTAGGAAAGATTTTCTCAGCAGATCATCTATAACCCAGAACCAGGGACTCCAAACGGGTGAGAGATCCTTCAAGTGTCTGGAGTGTGGGAAGTGTTTTCTTAACAAATACATGTTAAACCAGCACAAGCAAATCCATAAAGCTGAGAGACCCTACAGGTGTCTGGAGTGTGGAAAGAGTTTTCATTGGAGATCAAATTTCACCCGGCACCAGCGACTTCACACAGGTGAGAGACCCTACAGGTGTGTGGAGTGTGGGAAGAGCTTTGCCAGCAGCTCTGTGCTCATCGGACATCAATGCATCCACACGGGAGAGAAACCCTACACGTGTCCCCAGTGCCAGAGGAGCTTATGTGACCGCTCTGCCATGATGAGACATCAACGTCGCCATAGGGGTGAACGACCCTTTAGCTGCTCCCAGTGAGAGAAGAGGTTTTACCAGAGAGCTGATCTCATCCGTCACGGCCAGACCCACCTCAGGCATCACCGAGAATGAAGGGTCACGGTCAAGGTCACCCTATTTTCCAAGCTCTGTCCAGCAATGATTCTTTCTCCAATTTCTTGTGGACCAAAAAATGGCGTCAGCTCAGGAAGCACTTCAAAAGGTAATAAATGAGTTCTTCAATTCTTGGTTCGGGGTGAGAAGAGCCCCTCCCCTGGGGCAGGTCAAAGGGCCTGATCCTCTCTTCTTCCCCCAGGCAGGGTGTGGGGAACGGACTAGTTCTCTCCCCACACAACGGATTGCCTTCCAAGCCAGCGAAGTGCCTCTTGTAACCAAGGCCAGACTGAAACAGCCATGGCAGAGATGCAGATAGCAGACTCCCCCTGAGAGACTGGGCACCCGGCCACGTACTGAAGGAGAACGTTATCTGAAGGGAGGCGGGCTGTGCCGGTGGAGCCGCTGGACCCACTGACCCACCTGTCGGATGCGGCTGCTCGGGGGGGCCGGTGCTCGCCCGCGGGGGAATCGTCTCCCCCTCCCCCTGCCGCCCGAAGCGGAGCCGGGGACTCGCCGCCTCCCTGCTCGCCGCTCGAAGCGGAGTCTGGATCGCTGCCTGCTGCTGCTCGCCGGTGCCAGGGGAGCCTGCCTGCCGTGGTGTCTACCGTGCTGTGCCTGAGCGCCGTGACTGCCGTGCCGTGACTGCTGTGCTGTGCCTGCCGGAGGGGTCACCGCCGGGCACGCCCCGCCGCCATGGGCTCGTCCCGTCACCGCCGCTGCTGGTCACCCGGACGTTGGTTACATCTTCACTACGGAAGGGGTAACACGGGTACACTCACACACACTCACATATAAATATAATCCAGGCTTACTTCCCACCCTTCCCTTACATTGATCCTCCTACACCTCTTCCGCGGGGAGTGCACCTATTAATACCATAGACCCCTGATATATACCTAGATTACCTTCCCTTGGTCCCTTAAACCCTTAATAAACCTCTTAGTGTGTAAGTGAAACATTGGTCTTTGTGAGTGTGTGTGTGTGGGGGGGGCATTCCACTCCACCCTCTAAGGTACGGTCCCGTTTACGAACCTCTCTGCTCCCGGCCGATAAGGGGGGGATAGTCACGGAAGCATCCTGACATCCGATAGCCTTTGATATCGGTCCGCGACACAGGGACACCTCCTGGGGTGAGATATCGCAACTTTCACCTTTTGGGGAGGGGTGGAAGCATCCCCAGGTGTGCTGTGTATTGTGTACTTGGTGTTGTTATTGCTGCAGGATTAACCCCTGTAAGTGTTCCAGCTGCTGGACTGATAACGCTGGAATGTTTATAGATGCTGCTGAGAGACCAAGGACACTTTGCTCCTTTGTCAGATTTATGGCTTTGGCCACTAAAGGAGCAGAAGAGTCGTATCTAGAGACCCTCCCGCAGGGAGGAGCGGCCTAGATGGACAGCAAATTTGAAAGAGATTTTCCATACATACATGTCTATGTGGGGCTTGGTGTAAGGTCAGAGATTACAGACATCACCTTCTTTCTTGCTGCTTCTCCCCTTCTCTCCCATCCATGGCCCGTGTCCAAGGAGGACTCCATCTGTCCATCCCCGTTGATCCCCAGGCTCGTGCAGTCCTGCCCCTCATCACTCTCCCCTCAGCTCCTGTCTGCTCTGCCGCTCTCTCCGGCAGCTCCGGGACATTTTGGGACTGCTCACAGCTCAGGAGATGCCGGGGGAGTTGTGGGGGTGGGGGAGGCAAGAGGGTTTTGCACATTCCTGAACACACTCGATCCTTTAGTCATGAACCCTTGATGAACACCTGGGAGGTCAGACTGCAGCCCAGCCCCCCCAGTGCCTGGCACACAAGGCTTGTTGGAGAGCAAAGGGCTTGGAGCAACTTCTCTCTGTCCATAATTTTCTCTCTCCTCCTCCACCTCGGGGAGAGGGCAGGGGATCAAGAGAA
Organism: Hemiprocne comata; assembly: GCA_020745705.1. NCBI lineage: Eukaryota > Metazoa > Chordata > Aves > Apodiformes > Apodidae > Hemiprocne > Hemiprocne comata. The sequence continues at coordinate 16,943,052 of CM036615.1, forward strand.
TTGTTGTCTCTGGTTTAATTGCTGATCCTGAGTCAAACTGGGACACCCAGTGAGCAAGACCAGCAAGGACTGGGCCCTTCAGCTGAGTTCACCAAAAGGACACAGTGGTGAAGATGAAGATGATGAAGTAAACATCCACCAGAGGTCTTCAAGACCACCAAGGATCACTGGCACTTTTTTAAGGTATTCTTTTCAATACCTTTGGTACTTGGCAACTAGTCCTTTATTTGGTGTAAGACCTGCTTTGTTTATCTCTGACCCAAGGCAGGTTGGAGACTTTGCACCGTCTCTGTATTCCGACTTGCTTGGCTTAACTGTTCATGTTAAGACCCCCTCAGAACTTGGTTCTGGTGTGTGAGTGTGAATCGGGTGAGACGGGACTAAGTCCCAAAGCGAGGGTGGAGTCCTGACCCGCGGTTCCATCACCCCGTGAGGGGAGTGGCCAAAGAAGGACAAAGTGTCAGATATATTTTGTTTTAATTGCAGCTGCTGATTGTCTGATATTGTCTTGTCTTGTCTGATGCTGGTTTTGTCTTGTTGTAAAAGGTACCTGTAGGATTCTGTGTCAATAATGGGTGGACAACAGAGTGGGGGAATTATCGAGAAAGGTCCTCTGGGATGTGTTTTGGCTCATTGGAAAGACCTGGGTGTTGTTCCGGGAGGCAGTGTTAGGACAAGGGACTTGATAAAGTATTGTCATCAGTGGTGGCCTTTGTATATGTTGGAGGACCCTGTTGATGGCCCAATCAATGGCTTATCTTGTTAATTAGCCTGAGAAAGACCATCTGCAAGGTGTAGCCCAGCACCATACCCCCCCTCCCCCTGCCATCGTTTCTTTTCTGTGTAACTCCAATCAAGTTCAGTGTGCACGTGACATCTGACCTCGTTTGTGTCTTAATTTCACCATTTGGGATCAACCTCTCAACCTTTTCACAGGTCCTGCTGGACACAAGGGTGCAGCTGCTGTGCGGCTCATAGCAGGAGAGGGAAGCAGAGTCCAGCTGCACCCAGCCTCCCACTTGGGTGAGGAGTGTTAGGAAGCAAGGGGGTTCTGCCCCATCTCTCCTAAGACCCCACACCAGCCCCAGTGCCTCTTTGTGCACCCCATGTTGTGTTATCTTGGTTTTGTCCTGGCGAGATCGTAAGAGGATGTGAAATGTCTGCTTTCAGATGGAGTCAGGAGGACAAGGACCAATCCGGCACTTACCCATGGAAGGTTCATTTTGATCCTTAATTGGCCTCTGTCTCGAGAAGGCAAAATGCCTTGAAGTGTGTGTATCTATCTGTCTGTGTGTCTGTGTGTGTGAGTGACACGGATGTGTGGGGTTGGGGGACCCTCCCTTGAAGCCACAGGGTTTCAGACCACAGCCCCTTGCTCTCCAACAAGCCTCGTGTCCCAGGCACTGGGGGGGCTGGGCTGCAGTCTGACCTCCCAGGTGTTCATCAACAGTTTAGGACTAAAGGATCAGGTGTGTTGATGAACACCAAAGGTTGGTCTGTCCCCCTGTGCTCAAGTGAGGCTGCGTGAGAGTGGATTATCCAAGAGGCAAATCCAAAGCAGGGAGATGTAACTGGGAGGTGCTTCATTAAGGCCACAGACAGAACAAGGTGCAGATGGGCCTTGGTAACTGCACTGACTGCAACAGCGCTATAACAGGGGTTAATCCTGCAGCAATAACAACACCAAGTACACAATACACAGCACACCCGGGGATGCTTCCACCCCTCCCCAAAAGGTGAAAGTTGTGATATCTCACCCCAGGAGGTGTCCCTGCCTGGGGGAAGAAGAGAGGATCAGGCCCTTTGCCCTGCCCCAGGGGAGGGGCTCTTCTCATCCCGAACAAAGGATTGAAGAACTCATTTATTACCTTTTGACGAGGTGGGACTAAGGTCATAACTAGTGTATTATTTGGCTCTTTACAGACTACTCATGTTTATTAATAGTGTTTATAATTAGGAGAAAGGTAAGGGAGACACCCAGTGTGTGTGGAGCCTTCTCTGCACTTCACAAGTCATGCTCAGTGCACCCTATAGCCATTAGGGACCTGGGTGTGAGGACAAGCAGACAAGGACAGTCAGGCCTGTCCCCCCCACCAGACACCAACTTGCCTGCTTGTCAGGTCCAAGGCCCAATGCCCAGGTGAGCACGGCTCATCTCGCACTCCTCTGCACATCTCCTGCCAAGAAAGGTTAAACAAAGCAAATCCAAGTTCTGTTTTTCCACATCTAAAACAACCCCCAAATGGTATCGAGCCTCAAGTTAGTTCTGGATGTGTGTCCCAATTTCCCGGCCACCACAGTTGGACACTGAAGAGCAGAGAACAATTCTTGGGTCTAAATCAACCCAAAACAGCATCCTAGAGGACAAAGGCATGTTTCACCTCAAAAAGAGCGATTCCCACCTCGTTGTCCCCTTTTCCTTGTAAATCCCCTCACTAACTCACCCTGAAATGCTCCATATGGGTATTTCCCCCCCTTCAAAAAACACCCTGGGTCCTTCCCGCCACATCGCCTTTGTCCCTTGAGGAGGGTGTCACCATGATAAAGACTTCATTTTCACCTCATTTTGGTAAAAAAACCCACCTCAAGATCATGAAAAAAATAATAGAATGTTGGATAGGACATGAAGTGGTTCCTAACCTGATGGCCTTTTCTGGTCCATGAGAAGCTGCAGAAAGAATCATCGGTGGGAGAGAGCTTGGAAATAGGGTGACCTTGACTGTGCCCCTTCATTCTCGGTGATCCCTGAGGTGGGTCTGGCCATGATGGATGAGATCCGCTCTCTGGTAAAACCTCTTCTCGCCCTGGGAAGAGTTAGAGGGTCGGTCATCTGTATGGAGCTGTTGATGTTTCCACAAGCTGGAGCTGTGTCAGAAGCTCTTCTGGCACTGAGGACATGTGTAGGGTTTCTCTCCCGTGGGGATGCGATGATGGTCGATGAGCACAGAGCTCCTGGCAAAGCTCTTCCCACACTCCAGACACCTGAAGGGTTTCTCACCCGTGTGGATTCGCTGGTGCTGGATTAAATTTGATCTTCTTTTAAAAGTTTTCCCACAGTCGTGGCACTCGTGGGACATGGCACCAGGGCAAGGGCATCACCGTGGGACCAGACACCAGGTGGCTCCAGCAGGGCCACCCCTATAGGGCTGCTCACCCCTATGGATGAGTGGAGATGGGCTGGGTGGATCTCCTCCCAATGGTGGAGATGGGCCGGGCAGATCCTGACCCTTTCCTGTGTTCCTCACCAACAGCAAGTTTGTCTCCCATGTGGATTTGATGATCCTTCACCAAGGTTGAGCAGTGACCAAAAGCTCTCCCACCCTCAGGGTACCTGGATGGATCCTCCAATGGGTCAATAAAGCTGAATTTTGGTTCAAGCTGTGGCCACCCTCAGAGAACTTCCCGGGTTTTTGATGGGGGCATCACATCAAACCTGGTCTGGGAGAAAATGGAGTGCATGGTGAAATGGAGGAGTAACCCATGGAGATGGACACCCTCCCCCCATCCTTAACCTCAAACCAGCGAGGTGGGGGGACTCTGGCTGCAGGATCTTTGGGGAGTGCTGGGGGTCTCAGCCACTCCTGGGATGAGGTGGGCTCCTCCCATTGCACTCACCCTTCATGAGATAATTTGGGCATCCTCCTATTGCAGGCCCCCCACCCTGGGGTGATGTAGGGGTGTCCCTGTGGGACAGCAGACCTTGTAGATGTCTATGAGGTGCTGCTTTGGTTTGGTGTGGGTGTTGGTAGCAGGGGAGGGGTCCAGGAGTGGCTCCTGTCAGAAGATGAAAAGCTCCCCCAGCTCCAAAATCTGCAGCCACAGCTCTGGCCAAGGCCGAGGCATCAGAGACAATGGATGGGCCTCTGCGACTGAGAGATGAAAGAAGGGAAACCTGAGAGCAGAGGAGAGGGGCAGGTGGAGAACTCGGTGGAGAGCAGTGAGAGCAGGGGTGAGAGCAGCGCTGGAGCAGAGATACCAAGGGTGGGGAGGAAGGAGGGGGAGGAGGTGTGTCCTGGTTTGAGCCAGGATGAAGCTCATTTTCCTTTTCCTGATTTTTTTTTCCTTCAGCAAGCTCTCTTTTAACTCGCAACAAGTGTTCCTGCTAGTGGACTGATACCACTGGAATGTTGATGTTTCTGCTGAGACACAAAGGTCAGTCTGTTCTACTCAGTGAATCTGCCACTACTGATGCTACTGAGAGCAGGGGAGTTGTATCTGTGACCCCCCGTAGGGGGCTGGACTACACAGACAGCAGAACTGACCAAAGCTATTCCATTCCATATATCTACATAAGCCCAGAGGAAGGTCAGAGATCACAGAAGACAACTTCCTTCCTGCTTCTTTTTCCCTTCTCTTCCATCCAAAATGTCCCGGAGCTGCCGGAGAGAGCGGCAGAGCAGACAGGAGCTGAGGGGAGAGTGATGAGGGGCAGGACTGCACGAGCCTGGGGATCTCTCCAATAAACTTGTAAACCTAATTTGCCGTGTTGGTATTCATAACAATTTGGTGCCGTGACTCGGATAAGGGACTCCGCGGCGTAGGGAGTTCTCGGGGAGGCGCCCCACCTTTTTGGTGGCCTCGGGAGCTTTCTCTGTCCGGCTAACCCTTGCCGACGAACCCGGAGAGATTCATAAAAAGCAAAGGAAAAACAAGACATCAGGCCTGCAACACCCCTTAGTCCGGACGAAGACGTGTGGGACACGTAAGTATATTGCGGAACCCGTCCGGGTCGGGCGGGGTGGGGATCCTGGAAGCGCGACTGTGTGGTGTGTGAATGAGAGGGGGGCCGGTAGCCGGCACTAACCCAAGCGAGTGCGGACCCTTCGGTAGTGCGGTTCCCACAGACCCGCGAGGGCTTGGGCCACGAAAAAGGGGAAGCGAAAGATTTGCGTGAAAGAAGGCGCTCCAGACGATACGGGGTGGGGATCCTAGACGTGCAGAAGGCACTCTAGACGAAATGGGACAGAATAAGAGTAAAAATAAGAATTCTGGGAAAATTAAGTTGCTCCCCATACCTCCCGATAGTCCCCTGGGGGTCATGTTAAATAATTGGGAACAATATCCTAGCGCTAGGAATAAGAAGAAAGCGAAAATGATTCATTACTGTATAGAGGTATGGGGAGGGAAGGAAATTGATAAACAAGTATATTGGCCAATCTTCGGGTCATCAGAGGATTGGGTAAAACAGAAACTGAGTTTGTGGGTAAATGACAAAACCCCCATAAGCCCTGAGGAGGCTGCTTATGCAGCAGTATGGATGGATACTCCGGGAGTTTCAATTTATAAATTGGAAACAAAAACAACTCCGTCCCTGGAGAAACAGTCCTCCAAAAAGAAGAGACCGCCAGAGGAAATTTTACCACCACCACCTTATGTGGTACCAGTAGTAGAGGGTCCGGCCCCTGGCCCGAGTGCACCAACTAGTAATTCATCTGATGATTCCGATGAGGGTACCGGACCAATAACTAGAAGTCGGGCCAGACAGAGGCAGGGTCTGTATCCCTTAAGGGAAATGCCGATGGGGGGACCGCAACCAGGTATAGCTTTTATATCCGTCCCTCTTAGCTCGGGGGAGGTGAGAGAATTTAAGAAGGAAATGGGACACCTGATAGAGGACCCCCTGGGGGTAGCCGAGAGGGTAGATCAATTTTTGGGACCCAGTTTATACACCTGGGAAGAGTTGCAATCAATTGTGGGGATCTTATTTACTCAAGAAGAAAAGAATATGATCAGGAGAGAGGGCATGCGAATATGGGATAGCCAACATGCCCAGGGTCCTGCAGCTGATATTAAATGGCCACTCCAGAACCCAAATTGGGACCATCAAAATCCCGCCCATCGGGTACACATGCAGGACTTACGGACCATTTTAATTCAAGGAATAAGGCAATCGGTCCCTCGATCTCAGAATTTCAATAAAGCATTCAATGAGGTGCAAAAGAAAGATGAGAGCCCCACAGACTGGCTCGAAAGATTGCGTAAAAATTTCCAATTATATTCTGGAGTGGATCCAAACGACCAAGTGGGGCAGGCCCTATTAAAAGTACAATTTGTGTCTCAGTCATGGGAGGACATTAGGAAAAAGTTACAGAAGCTAGAAAATTGGCAGCACATGGGCTTGGATGAACTGGTGAGAGAAGCCCATAAGGTATATGTACGAAGGGAAGAGGAAGATAGAAAACGGCAAGTGCAAATGATGGTAGCAGCGATACATGGAAAGGGAGATCGGGATGATTGGAAAACGGAAGGGAGCGAGGAGAAAGAAGACAGGCAAGGGGAACAAGAGAGGTGTTTCTATTGTAGAAAGAAGGGGCATTTTAAAGAAGACAGGCAAGGAGAACAAGAGAGGTGTTTCTATTGTAGAAAGAAGGGGCATTTGAAAAAGGACAGGCAAGGGGAACAAGGGAGGTGTTTCTATTGTAAAAAGAAGGGGCATTTTAAAAGGGAATGTCGAGTCCGAATGAGGGATGAGAGGGAATTTCTGGCGGAATAGGGAAGTCAGGGGCTCTATTTATTGGGGACCTCGAATAATCAAAAGGAGCCCTTGATAAAATTGAAAATAGGTCCCCACCGTGAGGAAGTAACCTTCCTCGTAGACACGGGAGCAGAAAGATCGACACTCCTGCAAATACCTCACGGATGTAAATTATCAAAGGATACGACCTCGGTAATTGGGGCAAAAGGGGAACCTTTTAAAGTTAAAATTATTAAAGAGGTCGTAGTAGAATCAGAATCAAAAATGACCATTGGCGATTTTTTATGGGTTCCCGAGGCTGAATTTAACCTATTGGGGAGGGACCTTATCATTGAATTAGGAATAAAAATTGAGGTAGTAGAAAATGAGATTGCAATTCGATTATGCCCTCTCAGAATGGAGGATGAAAGCAAAATTAATCCCGAGGTTTGGTACCAGCCTGGGAAGGTTGGGAAATTAAACATTACCCCCTTTGTGGTACAAATCAAGAATCCTGAGGTCCCGGTAAGAATAAAACAGTATCCCCTCTCCCTGGAAGGACGCAGGGGTCTTAAACCTGAAATAGAAAGATTGGTGGCTCAGGGGTTGCTGGAGCCCTGTATGTCACCATTTAATACCCCAATCTTACCGATAAAGAAATCCGATGGCTCATATCGGTTGGTGCATGATTTAAGGGAAATAAATAAACGAACTGTCACTCGCCACCCGGTAGTTGCAAATCCACATACAGTTTTGAGCCAACTCGGACCTCAGGATTTGTGGTACAGTGTAATTGATTTAAAGGATGCATTTTGGGCCTGTCCACTGGATGAAGCTAGTAGAGACTATTTTGCATTTGAGTGGGAAGACCCCGATACACGGAGGAAGCAACAACTCCGTTGGACAGTCCTGCCTCAGGGGTTTACAGAGTCTCCCAACTTATTTGGACAGGCTCTAGAGACTCTTTTAACTGAATATATTCCTTCGCCGGGGGTAACTCTAATCCAGTATGTGGATGACCTTTTATTGGCTGGAGAAAAAGAAGAGGATGTCAGAAAAGAGAGTATAAGACTTTTAAATTTTTTAGGACTAAAGGGGTTAAAGGTGTCAAAGGCAAAATTACAGTTCGTAGAAGAGGAAGTTAAGTATCTGGGACATTACCTTAGACGGGGGGAGAAGAGAATAGATCCCGAAAGAGTGGAAGCAATCTTATCACTCCCAGTCCCGAAAAACAAAAGGCAGATTAGACAGATCTTGGGTCTAACGGGATATTGTAGACAATGGATCGAAGATTATAGTTCCAAAACCAGATTTTTGCATCAAAAACTAGTCAAGGATGGATTTTTGAAGTGGAATGAAGAAGATACCAGACAATTGGAGGTCCTAAAGGATAGCCTGGTTCACGCTCCGGTCCTGAGTCTCCCAGATGTGAATCGAGAATTCGTATTGTTTGTAAATACAAATGAGGGAGTAACGTTTGGTGTTTTGACTCAAGAATGGGCCGGGAAAAGGAAACCAGTAGCATACCTTTCTAAGCTCTTAGACCCAGTGAGTAGAGGATGGCCTAATTGCTTGCAGGATATAGCGGGATGTGCACTTTTAGTGGAAGAAGCTCGAAAAATCACCTTTAACGGGCCCCTGAGGGTACTCACTCCACATAACATTCGAGGAGTACTCCAGCAGAAAGCAGACAAATGGATATCAGATGCTAGACTTTTGAAGTATGAGGGGATATTATTGGAGTCCCCTGGGTTCGTTCTAGGGACTACGGCCGCCTCCAATCCAGCTACCTTTCTATTTGGGGAACCGGGTGTGGAACAACCAATACACGATTGTATAATAACAATAGAGGAACAAACAAAAATACGGCCCGATCTAGAGGAAGAGGAATTAGAAGAAGGGGAAAAATTATTTGTAGACGGGTCTTCAAGGATAGTGGACGGGAAACGAAAATCCGGATATGCAATCATACGGGGGGACAAGGAGATGGAAATAGTAGAATCAGGACCACTTGACTGTTCTTGGTCAGCACAAGCCTGTGAATTATATGCAATATTTCGGGCTTTAAAAATATTGGAGGGAAAAATAGGCACTATATACACGGACTCGAAGTATGGGTTTGGGGTGGTGCATACCTTTGGGAAAATCTGGGAAGAGAGAGGCCTCATGAACTCTCAAGGAAAAGAATTAATACATCAGAAATTAATCCTACAAGTCTTACAGGCACTAAGGGGACCGGCTAAAATAGCTGTAGTACACGTAAAGGGACACCAGAAGGGATTAACACAAAAAGTAAGGGGAAATAATGTAGCGGATCAAGAGGCCAAAAGGGCAGCACTCCGAGAATTAACTCTCAAGGAAATAGAAAGGGGCAATGAAACCCCTCCAGAAGAAGATATCACCTTTACGCCGGAAGAAACAAGAAAATTACAAACAATGGGGTTAGAGGAAGTGGATGGGAAATGGTATACAAAGGATGGGAGGCAGGTGATCCCAAGAGCATTGGCTTACCAAATCCTAAACAGAATACATAAAAAGGCTCACTGGGGAACCCAAGGCCTGAAGGACCATTTCTCTCATACGTATACTACAATTGGCATATGGGATATGGTGAAACAAATTGTGAAGGGATGCCACATCTGTCTGCAAGTGAACCGAAAAAATTTAAGGTCAATGTCATTGGGTGGGCGGCCCTCTGCTGAAAGGCCTTTTTCCAAGGTCCAAATTGATTTTACAGAACTACCTAAAATTGGTAGGCTCAAGTATTTGCTGGTAATAGTAGATCACCTAACCCACTTTGTGGAAGCATTTCCCACCACTAGAGAAACAGCACAAACGGTGGTTAAAGTATTGATGGAAAACATTGTTCCCCGCTACGGAATTCCGGAAATCATAGACTCCGACAAAGGACCACATTTCACTTCTCAAGTGATCCAAAAGCTGGCAACAGCCTTGGGAATTAGATGGGAACACCACACCCCTTACCATCCTCAAAGTTCGGGTCGGGTGGAAAGAATGAATGGGGAAATAAAGCGACATCTAACTAAACTGACAATGGAAACTGGATTAAATTGGGTAAATTGTTTACCATTAGCCTTGTTAAATATAAGAACTCGACCCAGAGCAGATACTGGCATATCCCCCTTTGAGTTCTTATATGGGATGCCGTACTGTATTGGGGAAGTATCAGACCATCCTGTGAATTTGGATAGGAGACTTAATGTATATATTACAAGATTAGGAAAATATCGAAAGCAATTGTGGGATAAAGGGATTTTAGCTCAAAGACCTCCTTTAGATTTTGTTTTGCATCAGGTCCAACCTGGAGATTGGGTGCTGATACGTGCTTGGAAAGATCAACCGCTCACTCCGATTTGGGAAGGGCCGTTCCTGGTTTTACTTACCACTGACACTGCGGTCCGGACTGCTGAAAAAGGGTGGACTCATGCAAGCCGAATAAAAGGACCGGTGGATCCAGATAAGTTTATTAAAAACACGCTAACCAGACCGTGGGAGGTAAAAGGAAAACCTGGCGCATTGAGGTTTACCATCAGGCGGGGGGAATCCTCAAATGGACCACAATGACATTTGGGTCGGGGATGATTGGCTCCTACAAAAGACTCTAATAGGGCACTCAGAAGCCCCAGGGTACTGTGCGTATTTAGAGAACTTGAGTAAGCAACCGTATTATAGAGATATTAGACTTTTGGATAATAAAGGAAAATTATATAACAAGGATCATAAAGAAGCCCATGAAAATATTAGAGTGGCCTGCAGTTGGCTGGACTGCGGTTGTTATCCCTTTGTAAAGTTCTGCTGTAAAATTTGTAACGAACACTGGTGGGTCCATTGTAGAAAGGGGAGAGCCCCACACAAAGTGTGCAAACCCTGCTGGGAAAAGCAACGGAAATTGACAACCTATTGGATTACTATCAATAGGGTTCCTTTGGGATCTGTAGAGTGGTGGCGGACCTTCTGTCAAGGAGTAAATCCCGACTATCACTGCAGGCTGGTTTATGAACCATCAGGCACCTTTGACACCGATATCCTGAGGGTGAAGTGCCGAAAACTGGCAAAGGATGTACGGTGTGATGCCCCACCCCAGAAGGGGAAAGCCTGGAAGCCAGATCCTAATTGGACGAGAGGGGTTGAGAGGGATCCTGAAGAATATCCTTGCTGTCGAGAAGATGGATTACCCCGCAGCTAGATGCAACCTAGTTGGCGGAGGCAGACAGAGGGATAATACGGTGGAACCCACGTCTCCCCCTGATATGAACGGGAACCCTGGGGAAATCAATAAAAAGGGCAGGGCCCCTGCTACTGGACCCCCCCGTGTGCGTTACCACTATATAATGATGTTTGCCATATTTTGTACTACTGGAACTGCTAGGGCAAATCTCAGGAGCCATGAACCCTTCAAGTGGACCTTATTTCGATGGGATGATAATAAAGTCCTCAAGGAAGCTACAACTCCAGGGGCACCCACCTTTGATGTCACAAATGAGGAATTGTTAGGTATAGCAGTTCAGTGGGGAGTAGTGGGTAAAAGGGCGACATATTGGTGTCCTGGCTCAAATCCAGGACGGAGTTATTGTCATCAGCCTGGCGAATATTATTGTGCATATTGGGGTTGTGAGACGATATCATCCAAATCAGATTGGGGTTTCCAACGTAGGGATGAGTTTCTCCAAGTCACTTGGTTACCCAAGGGGTGCACTGAGCCCACTTATCGTCATGATGGTCTCCCCTGGAGGAAAGGTAATTGCAAGTCCCTCAATGTAACAGTTTTACAATCCGAAGATCCAAGCTGGATGGGTGGGAAAACCTGGGGCGTAAGATTATGGGAACCTGGAACTGATAGGGGGGTACTCATTGGCATAAAAAAGGAACCTGCGCCTCACGACCCACAACCTATAGGGCCCAACCAAGTTTTAACGGGTGAGGATGTCATTAAGATACACCCAACTACGGTCAACCCCACCCCTCCAGAACCATCTAAAGGAAATATATGGGACCTAATTTCCGAATCTGCCGCTTGGAAGCCGGCAGCAAACCCAACCCCTGGAATAGAGCAGAACCCACTACGAAAAGTGATGCAAGCAACCTTTAAAGTGCTAAATCAGACATATCCAAATCTAACTGAAGAATGTTGGTTGTGTTACGTAGTGCGCCCACCCTTCTATGAAGCCATAGCCTTAGCCGCCAATCATACCTTAAGGAATGGCACTAATCCTCCCGAATGTGTATGGAATAAAACCCGGGAATCCCCAGGAATTTCACTTACCCAAGTAAGAGGTAGTGGGACCTGTATTGGAACTATTCCTAAAGGCAAGCAATCATTATGCACTAAAACTCTGGGGGTAACCGCATTATATGGGGACTGACTGGTACCAGCCAATAATACTTGGTGGGTCTGCGACAACCTGGGGGTGTCTCCCTGTGTTTCGGTCAAACATCTTAAACAAACAGCAGAATATTGCGTTCAAATCATAATATTACCTAGAATTACTTATCATCCCAAAGGTTATGTATATGAACACCAAACAACTCCTGAACATCACTTGGTTAAAAGAGAGCCGTTTACAGCTCTAACTGTAGCATTATTATTGGGAGTCGGGGGAGCCGGGGTCGGCACAGGGGTAGCTTCATTGATCAATCAAAAACAAGGGATGACCAGTCTCAGAGCAGCCATAGACGAGGATTTACAAAGAATAGATAAGGCCATAGATGGCCTGGTTACCTCAATAAGGTCTCTATCAGAGGTAGTGCTCCAAAATAGGAGGGGGTTAGATTTACTCCTATGGCAACAAGGTGGGCTATGTGTGGCATTACAAGAGGAATGTTGCGCATATGTGGATCATACGGGTGTCACCGTGGACGCCATGAGTGAGCTAAGAAAACAAATAGAGCAGCGGAAAAGGGAAAAGGAGGCTCAACAAAGCTGGTATGAGTCATGGTATAATTACTCTCCTTGGTTGACTACGTTGTTATCCACAATTGCGGGGCCATTAATCCTTTTTATTGTAACCCTAACCTTTGGACCGTGTATTTTCAATAAAGTAGTAGAACTTGTCAAGAATCGACTGGAGGCCGCTCATCTCCTGATACTGCGACAGCGATACCAAGTGATTGGAGATGACGAACTCGAACTAGCAGAACGAGAACTGGGCCGCTACAATGAACAAAAAGAAAAGGGGGGAATGTTATGGGAAAATTAAGGTTAGGATTTAATGTTTGCTCATTGTATAGATACATTAGTGAAAAACTACTAGGGGAATGTAATCTAGGGGAATGTAATTGTGGGACACGGGTGCAACAGAGTGGAACTATGTAACCATTGTGGTATGCTGAGAATGTTGTGAAACTTAGCAGATAAGAAGACATTGTAAATCAACACATTCGGAGCAGCCTTGGGCAATGCAGATAAGGGAAGTTGTAAATCAGTATATTCAGAGCTGCCTTGAACAATGCAGATAAGAGAACATTGTAAATTAGCACATCTGAAGTAACAAGATGCACCTGGCGAAGGAAAACTGATGCCACAAAGAAAGTAAAGGACTATAAATATGAGGGGCCAGGGGCTATACGATACGGCAGTTGTAGGAGCGGTGACTCCCCTGTCGTCCAGCGCTGTACTTTGCTTTTGTCTCTCCAATAAACTTGTAAACCTAATTTGCCGTGTTGGCTTATTCATAACACTTACAGTAAAAAAAAATTTTCGGATATTCACCTTGAACCTCCTATGCTCCAATTTGCACCCATAAAGATCTATCAGGATTCAACGGCAGGGACAGATTGAAGCTGCCACCCCACTTGAGCGACTAGAGGAGATCACAATTACAGCTCAGGATGGTAACTGCCAAAGGTGAAAAATATGGACTTGGGGGGAGATTTGCCAGGAGCTGATTAATTATGGCCGGAAATATGGGCCGGTTAATCCCTCTGCTCATCGATCACAAACTGAAGCAGTCCCATGGGCAAGTCCATCCCCTCGTGAGAGACCCCCAGGAAAAAGATTCAGGCGTCCCCCACCCAACCTTCTTGCCCCGTCGGCGAGGAGACACCTTTGGCATCTTGGTTGGCAAAAGGGGATTCCGTCTGAATTAATGAAGGGGATCCCCACAGATTGGTTGAAAAAAATAGTGATTGCTTGGCCCGAGACATCACCCTTTTCCGCGAGGCGTGAGAAAGCTGACCGTGAAGGAAAAAGCAGCCAGTGCCCCCCCCCTCCCTCTCCCAGATTTGCCGGAACCCATTGTGACTGGGAGAGCTGAGCAGGACAATTAGCGGCCTCCGCCCCCCATGGAGAGCCCGGGGGCGGAGGGTGGATGGGGATTAGAAGGCTCGCTGAGAATGAAAGAGATGAGCTGATAACTTGTTTTGTAGGCCCTGCCAAAACTGCGATAACGTTTGTTCACTGGACTAGGGTTTCTGTCTCCGTGATTTGATGAAGATCTGTCTGGTTGTGGTGATTTTGGTCTTTTGAATTACTGACGTTGCTTATTGGACTACAGGTTTTGCTTCTGTCTACTAATTGGGATCTGACTCCAATGAGAAAGAGACAGTCTAAAAGTGCTGTTCTGAACAGGTCTCGTCGTTTTCCTTGTGTCTTGTATTTGTGTTATTAAAAATGGGCAATGTGTGCTCAGCAGGAGGTGACATCCCCAAATGTGCACCATTAGGAGGCATTCTGAGATAGTGGAGTAAGTTTGGGAGTATATTGCAGTTGATGGTGTTTTGCAAGCATGAGGGAAGAAATCACGATGGTACTAGAAGGAAATGCCAGGGGTTAGTAAGGAAAGTTGTTGTAAGTCGGGGAAAGGGGCTGAGAATGTCGAAGATGTGCAGTTGAGGGTCCGGATTGCAGCCCGGTGGCTGGGAGGATGAGGGGACAGTGTCCCGCTCTTCATGCCCCTTGAAGACCAGCAGTCAGGGTGGTAATCAGACTTGAAAGAAAAAGGTCTTCTCACCTGTGTGCACTTTGCCTTGAATTCTTCTGCCTGGCCAGTTGAAAAGCCAAACGGCCAGTGGAGTGGAGGCTTACAATTGATGACAGGCTCTGAATGCCAACAGCCTACTTTTAACCGCCGCAGTGCCCAATGTCTGCAAAGGGGTAACTCAAACTCAGGGAGCATCCCATTCGTGGGTTGCAACCCTCGATGGAAAAGTCTTGTTCCTAATAAAAATGTACTGACATGATGCCTTTGCAGTACTAAGTTAGCTGAACGGGCTCCTTTTAAAACAACGTGCTTTGTGCAACTCTCAGTCAGTTACACCAAGCATCCTGCAGGTTGTGATCATATCGAATCTTCTAAGACCTGTCTCAGCCAACAGACAACAATCCCTCATGGAATGGGCATGTTAAATCTGGACCCACCTGGGCAATCTTCAGGCCTTTTACATGTAAATAGCTAGCAAAGCAGTTGGAAATGGGCTGAAGGCAGCAGGAGACAGGACTAAGAAGACAAAGGACTAAACTCAACAAGGACCCCCACGGGAGACCCTCGAGCATGCATAATTAAAACTGAAGATGCCTGGGGTTTGTGTGTCTATTAGTGTGGGTGTTTTGCTGACTTTGTTTTGAAGCACTTATGGTGGAGACATCCCCAGTGTTGCCCAGTGCTGCCAATAAAGAATCCCTGCTTAATAGTCACCGTGACTATGGAGTCCTGAGTTTGGGTTTTCACAGCCTCATGGTGCTGGATGTGGACTTCACCTGTTGGTGACAGTTTCTCATACCCATCTTTTGTGCTTCAGATGTTGCTTTTGACCTCTATTGTGCCCTGTGTGCTTCTAATATCTTTTCCCTGCTTCCCTGGCAGTTTGCTCAGTTTACTCTTCTAACACACACAGCTTCCTTGTTTGCTGTGTGTCTTAGGGGTTAGATTGACTCCTACAAATCACAGAAGATGCTCTTTGTTCACATGGTATTTTTATTTTGTTTTAGTGTGTTTTATTCTGATGTTTGGTAATTAAATGGTATTAACATCCTATTATGTTGCATCCTTAGTATTTATCTGGGGAGTTACTGGATGCCCATGACTTCCTGCGTTGTGTCCCACACCTTCATTCACACTCCCCAGGAAAAAGGAGACTAAGGAGCCTGCAAACCTGCTCCATTAGCCAGGACAGCCAGTTTTAGTGGAGATGCCTTCTCGAGGAGAAGTATGATACCCTCCTTTTAGCCTCGGGCTCACGGGCTGAGTCGGGATCTGTCTTTTGTTTTGTCTTCCAGAAAGAAGGTGGGACGATAACCAACTCTAAGGCTCCCTGGCACTTGACCTGTTCTGTCCCTGGCACCCTGACCCCCCTCCCATTGCCCCTCCCCGCCGCTTTATTCCCCGCCGCTTCCCGCGGTCGCACTGCAGCTTCCGAGAGGTTTCGCTCGGCAACCGGGCACCCCAATTCGTGACGGAGAGAGCATCGCCCCTCCGCTGTAGGTACTGGGGGATGGGGGGCGTATCCCAAAACACGCCACTTGGTGCGAGCATCCCAAGTTCGGGGAGGACCCCAACTCATCCGGGGGTGGGGGGCTGTGATTGGGTACCTCCCAAGTCATCCCTGGGGACCCCAAATCATCCTGGCGATGCGAGACTGCACTGGGGACCCCCAAATACTTCTGAGCATCAGGGACCCTGATGGGGGACTCCAGTTTATCCCAGGGGACCCCAACCGATCCGGGGGTTGGGGGCTGCAATAGCATTGCAGGTCTGTCCCACTGTCCTCCAGCGAGGGCTGGCCTGAGACAGCTTTGCAAGGTGGCCAAGAGGAAGTAGTGCCTGATGAGACCCCCCTGCAGGGCTGGGTCCCGTTGTGGAGCCCCCAAGCCAGGAAGGACACGGAGCTGTTGGAGCGAGTCCAGAGGAGGCCATGGAGATGATGTGAGGGCTGGAGCAGCTGTGCTCTGGAGCCAGGCTGGGAGAGATGGGGGTGTTCAGCCTGCAGAAGACAAGGCTGCGGGGAGACCTTAGAGCACCTTCCCGTGCCTGCAGGGGCTCCAGGAAAGCTGGGGAGGGAGGGAGGGGCTTTGGACAAGGGCAGGAGTGCTGATGGGACGAGGGGAATGGCTTTAACCTGGCAGAGGGGCCATTGGCCTCCGCTCGCCGTCTCCAGGCGGAAGAGCCGCTCTGCTCCGCCCGGCGGTTCCGCTGCTCCCCGCTGAGGGCGGTCAATGGCCGCCAGCAGCCGCGCCGGCGTGGCGGGGGGAGCGCGGAACGCGGGTGCCGGCGGCCCGGCGCAGCGGCGGCAGCAAGTCCTCGGCAAGGTCCCGGGGCGTCCCCTGGCGCCCGAGGGCTGGCGGGTGCGCGGCCGGCCGGGGGGGAGCCGGGCCGCGGCGGGACCGTGCCGGGCCCCGGAGCCTGCCAGGAGCCGCCCGCGGGCTGAGGCCGCGCCTGGGCTGCCCAGAGCCCTTCCCGGGGGCGGGCAGGCCCGCTGCTCGGCTCCCGCCCCGCTCTCCGCCCAGCCGGCCTGCCAAGGGGTCGTGCCCTCCGCCCAAGCGAGCGAGCAGCCGGGCTTTCGGCGGGACTGAGGCGCAGCCCGGGCTGGGGGCTGTCAGCGTTTGGGTGCGGGTCTGCCGTGCCGTGCAGCTGCTCCGCATCCAGCAGAGCGTGTTCAGACACGGGGCTGTTGTGGCGATAGCGGGGCTGTCAGCCGGTGGGCAAGAAGCCCATCCACACACAGGGTCGAGAGAGTTGCTTTCCTATGCAGTTCTGCCCAGAAAAGGGAGCAGGGGGCTGTTCCACAGAGCAAGCTCAGCTTCCCGAAACACTGATAGCTGAAACCATGGGCAACATGGCCATTTTTGGGACAACGTTCCCTTGCATGGTCCTGTTGAGTGGCATTTACCTGAGCAGTCTCCAGGCCTTTTGCCTGTGAACAGAGACCAAGCTCAAGGAACTGGGGGCCTTGCAGTTGGAAATTGGCCGAGACCAGTGGGACTTGCTGCCCGATGTTCTGCATGCGTAGGAGAAGGGATTAACACCTCAGGACAACTCCCCAGACCACCGAAGACCCCCACCTAAGGTAAGGAGGTAAGGAGATAGAGAAGGAGAGCATAGATAAGGAGAGCATAGATAAGGAGAACACTAATATTACAAGGAGTTCCAGGAAATCTGATGCACATGTATCTGGTAGGACAGTGTAACTCTTGCCACTTGGCACTTATGGCACGCAGGACTCTGAGACCTATCTCTGGTGCATCCAGCTCTGCAATGAAGAATGCCTGCCTTCTGAAACTGAAAGACACGTGTTACAGGGTTCTTTCAGTGACCCAATTTTACTGTGACAACAGAAATGCTACTTTGATACCCAAAAACCTGAGAAAGAACTTGCTCTCTAACATTGTTCTATCACTGGCACACACGATGGGTCACTAATCCCTCCCTTCCATTCCAAGTGACAATGCTCAGGAATGTCACTGTGTCTGCCCAAGGAGTGGGGGGTTGTTGTTAGTAGGGGTCCCTTGAGCCTGTGGGTGGGTATTTTAGTATCATGGAATCGTAGAATGCCGGGTTGGAAGGGACCTCAAGGATCAACTGGTCCACCCTTTCTAGGTACTACTGCAGTTTTTAGGAGGTGGCTCAGCACCCTGTCAAGCTGAGACTTCAAAGTGTCCAATGTGGGGGAATCTACCACTTCCCTTGGGAGACTGTTGCAATGTTTGACTGTCCTCATGGTGAAAAATGGACCTCTTGTGTTCCATCGGAGTGTCCCCAGGAGCAACTTGTGCCCATGACCCCTTGTCTTTTCCATGTGACTCCTGGTAAATAGGGAGTCTCCATCTTCTTGGTAGCCACCCTTGAAGTACTGGGACATGGTGATGAAGTCTCCCCTAAGCCTTCTCCAGTCTGAACAAACCCATTTTTCTCAGGCTCCCCTCATATGGCAGGTCCTCCATTCCTCTGACCATCCTTGTGGCCCTTCTCTGGAGCCTCTGCAGCCTGTCTGTGTCCTTTTTGTAGAGCGGGGACCAGAACTGAACCCAATACTCCAGGGGTGGTCTGACAAGTGGCCAGCAGGAGTAGGGATGTAATTCTCCCCCTGTACACAGCACTGGTGAGGCCTCCCCTCGAGTACTGTGTACAGTTCTGGGCCCCTCACTTCAAGAGGGACGTTGAGGTGCTGGAGCGGGTCCAGAGCAACAAGGCTGGTGAAAGGACTAGAGGGAAAGTCTTATAGGGAGAGGCTGAAGGTGCTGGGGTTGTTTAGCCTGGAGAAGAGGAGACTCAGGGGGGACCTCATCACTCTCTTCAACTACCTGAAGGGAGGTTGTAGTCAGGTGGGGGCTGGGCTCTTCTCCCAGGCAACTGGTGACAGGACAAGAGGGCACAGCCTGAAGTTGCTGCAAGGGAGGTTTAGGTTGGATATTAGGGAGCACTTCCTCACGGAGAGGGTGATTGGACATTGGAATAGACTTCCCAGGGAAGTGGTGGAGGATGTGTTCAAGGCAAGGCTGGATGTGGCACTTAGTGCCATGGTCTAGATGGTGTGGTGGTGTTGGTCATAGGCTGGACTTGATGATCTTAAAGGTCTTTTCCAGCCTTGGTGATTCTGTGATTGTGTGATTGTGTGTGAGTAGAGCAGGATGATGACTTCTTTATCCCTGCTGCTGATGCCCTTGTTGATGCAGCCCAGCATCCTGTTGGCTTTCTTTGCCACTGCAGCGCATTGTTCACTCATGTTGAGCCTGTTATCCACCAAGACCCCAGGTCCCTTTCCACAGGTGGATCCCAGTCTGAACTGCACTCCTGGGTTATGTGTTCCCAGGTGCAAGACCTTACTCTTCTCCCCGTGTAACTTCTTAAGGTTCCTGCTAGCCCCCTGCTCCAGCCTGTCCAGTCCATCCTGGAGGGTGGCTCTCCCTTCTGGAGTGTCAACCTCTCCACTCATCTCTCCCCCCAGGTGCAGTCCCTCAGGAACACACTGCTCCAGCCTGGGCTGCTCACAGAGCCAGGGGCTTCTTTGCAGCTCCACGGGTGCAGGTCCACACCTGTCCCACCGCTGTCCTTCAGGGGCTGCAGGGGACAGCTGCTGTCTCCCACGGGCTGCAGAAGAACCTCTGCTGTGGCACCTCCTCCCCCTCCTTCCTCCCTGCCCTTGGTATCTCTGCTCCAGCACTGCTCTCACCCCTGCTCTCACTGCTCTCCACCGAGTTCTCCACCTGCCCCTCTCCTCTGCTCTCAGGTTTCCCTTCTTTCATCTCTCAGTCGCAGAGGCCCATCCATTGTCTCTGATGCCTCGGCCTTGGCCAGAGCTGTGGCTGCAGATTTTGGAGCTGGGGGAGCTTTTCATCTTCTGACAGGAGCCACCCCTGGACCCCTCCCCTGCTACCAATACCCACACCAAACCAAAGCAGCACCTCATAGACATCTACAAGGTCTGTTGTCCCACAGGGGCACCCCTACATCACCCCAGGGTGGAGGGCCTGCAATGGGAGGATTCCCAAATTATCTCATGGAGGGTGAGTGCAATGGGAGGAGCCCACCTCATCCCAGGAGTGGCTGAGACCCCCAGCACTTCACTAAGATCCTGCAGCCAGTGTCCCCCCACCTCGCTGTTTTGAGGTTAAGGATGGGGGGAGGGTGTCCATCTCCATGGGTAACTCCCCCATTTCACCTTGCACCTTATTTTCTCCCAGACCAGGTTTGATGTGATGCCCCCATCAAAAACCCGGGAAGTTCTCCAAGGGTGGCCACAGCTTGAACCAAAATTCAGCTTTATTGACCCATTGGAGGATCCATCCAGGTACCCTGAGGGTGGGAGAGCTTTTGGTCACTGCTCAACCTTGGTGAGGCATCATCAAATCCACGTGGGAGACGAACTTGCTGTTGGTGAGGAACACAGGAAAGGGTCAGGATCTGCCCGGCCCATCTCCACCATCGGGAGGAGATCCACCCGGCCCATCTCCACTCATCCATAGGGGTGAGCAGCCCTATAGGGGTGGCCCTGCTGGAGCCACCTGGTGTCTGGTCCCACGGTGACGCCCTTGCCCCGGTGCCATGTCCCACGAGTGCCACGACTGTGGGAAAACTTTTAACAGAAGATCAAATTTAATCAAGCACCAGCGAATCCACATGGGCAAGAGACCCTTCAGGTGTCTGGAGTGTGGGAAGAGCTTTGCCAGGAGCTCTGCGTTCCTCGACCATCAACGCAGCCACACGGGAGAGAAACCCTACACGTGTCCCGACTGCGGGAAGAGCTTTGCCACCAGCTCTGCACTAATTGGCCATCAACGCATCCACACGGGAGAGAAACCCTACACGTGTCCCCAGTGCCAGAAGAGCTTCAGGTATGGCTCCAACTTGCGGAAACATCAACAGGTCCATTCAGATGACCGACCCCATACGTGTCAGGAGTGCGGGAAGAGCTTTGCCTACATTTCCACATTAACTCGACATCGCCAGATCCACACGGGTGAGAAATTGTTTAAGTGTCTTCAGTGCAGGAAGAGCTTCTATACCAGCAGCAATTGGTTATGTCACCAACGTGTCCACACTGGTGAAAAACCCTACGTGTGTCCTAAGTGTGGGAAGAACTTTATGTGGAGCTCAGGCCTCAGATCTCACCTCTGGGTCCACACGGGTGAACGTCCCTACACGTGTCCCGACTGCGGGAAGAGCTTTGCCAGGAGCTCTGCGCTCATCGACCATCAACACATCCACACAGGAGAGAAACCCTACACGTGTCCCGACTGCAGGAAGAGCTTTAGATGCAGGTCTAACTTGCGGAGTCATCAACAGCTCCATAGAGATGACCGACCCTGTAGCTGCTCCCAGGGCAAGAAGAGGTCCTACGACTGTGACCACTGTAGGAAAGATTTTCTCAGCAGATCATCTGTAACCCAGAAACAGGGACTCTAAACGGGTGAGAGAACCTTCAAGTGTCTGGAGTGTGGGAAGAGTTTTCTTAACAAATCCAACTTAAAGCAGCACCAGCGAATCCACACAGGTGAGAGACTCTACAGGTGTGTGGAGAGCGGGAAGGGTTTTCGTTGGAGATCAAATTTCATCCGGCACCAGCGACTTCACACGGGCAAGAGACCCTTCAGGTGTCTGGAGTGTGGGAAGAGCTTTGCCAGGAGCTCTGCATTCCTCGACCATCATCGCATCCACACGGGAGAGAAACCCTACACGTGTCCCCACTGCCAGAAGAGCTTCAGTCAACACTCTAACTTGCGGAGTCATCAACGGCTCCATGCAGATGACTGACCCTCTAGCTGCTCCCAGGGCAAGAAGAGGTCCTACGACTGTGACCACTGTAGGAAAGATTTTCTCAGCAGATCATCTATAACCCAGAACCAGGGACTCCAAACGGGTGAGAGATCCTTCAAGTGTCTGGAGTGTGGGAAGTGTTTTCTTAACAAATACATGTTAAACCAGCACAAGCAAATCCATAAAGCTGAGAGACCCTACAGGTGTCTGGAGTGTGGAAAGAGTTTTCATTGGAGATCAAATTTCACCCGGCACCAGCGACTTCACACAGGTGAGAGACCCTACAGGTGTGTGGAGTGTGGGAAGAGCTTTGCCAGGAGCTCTGTGCTCATCGGCCATCAACGCATCCACACGGGAGAGAAACCCTACACGTGTCCCCAGTGCCAGAGGAGCTTATGTGACCGCCCTGTCATGATGAGACATCAACGACGCCAAATGGGTGAACGACCCTTTAGCTGCTCCCAGTGAGAGAAGAGGTTTTACCAGAGAGCTGATCTCATCCGTCATGGCCAGACCCACCTCAGGGATCACCAAGAATGAAGGGTCACGGTCAAGGTCACCCTATTTTCCAAGCTCTGTCCAGCAATGATTCTTTCTCCAATTTCTTGTGGACCAAAAAATGGCGTCAGCTCAGGAAGCACTTCAAAAGGTAATAAATGAGTTCTTCAGTCCTTTCTTCGGGGTGAGAAGAGCCCCTCCCCTGGGGCAGGTCAAAGGGCCTGATCCTCTCTTCTTCCCCCAGGCAGGGTGTGGGGAACGGACTAGTTCTCCCCCCACACAACGGATTGCCTTCCAAGCCAGCGAAGTGCCTCTGGAAACCAAGGCCAGACTGAAACAGCCGTGGCAGAGATGCAGATAGCAGACTCCCTCTGAGAGACTGGGCACCCGGCCACGTACTGAAGGAGAACGTTATCTGAAGGGAGGCGGGCTGTGCCGGTGGAGCCGCTGGACCCACTGACCCACCTGTCGGATGCGGCTGCTCGGGGGGGCCGGTGCTCGCCCGCGGGGGAATCGTCTCCCCCTCCCCCTGCCGCCCGAAGCGGAGCCGGGGACTCGCCGCCTCCCTGCTCGCCGCTCGAAGCGGAGTCTGGATCGCTGCCTGCTGCTGCTCGCCGGTGCCAGGGGAGCCTGCCTGCCGTGGTGTCTACCGTGCTGTGCCTGAGCGCCGTGACTGCCGTGCCGTGACTGCTGTGCTGTGCCTGCCGGAGGGGTCACCGCCGGGCACGCCCCGCCGCCATGGGCTCGTCCCGTCACCGCCGCTGCTGGTCACCCGGACGTTGGTTACATCTTCACTACGGAAGGGGTAACACGGGTACACTCACACACACTCACATATAAATATAATCCAGGCTTACTTCCCACCCTTCCCTTACATTAATCCTCCTACACCTCTTCTGCAGGGAGTGCACCTATTAATACCATAGACCCCTGATATATACCTAGATTACCTTCCCTTGGTCCCTTAAACCCTTAATAAACCTCTTAGTGTGTAAGTGAAACATTGGTCTTTGTGAGTGTATGTGGGGGGGGCATTCCACTCCACCCTCTAAGGTACGGTCCCGTTTACGAACCTCTCTGCTCCCGGCCGATAAGGGGGGGATAGTCACGGAAGCATCCTGACATCCGATAGCCTTTGATATCGGTCCGCGATACAGGGACACCTCCTGGGGTGAGATATCGCAACTTTCACCTTTTGGGGAGGGGTGGAAGCATCCCCGGGTGTGCTGTGTATTGTGTACTTGGTGTTGTTATTGCTGCAGGATTAACCCCTGTAAGTGTTCCAGCTGCTGGACTGATAACGCTGGAATGTTTATAGATGCTGCTGAGAGACCAAGGACACTTTGCTCCTTTGTCAGATTTATGGCTTTGGCCACTAAAGGAGCAGAAGAGTCATATCTAGAGACCCTCCCGCAGGGAGGAGCGGCCTAGATGGACAGCAAAGTTGGCCAGAGACATTCCATACATACTTATCCACGTGGGATTTGGTGAAAGGTCAGGGATCATGGAAGTGAAGCCCCTTCCTGCTTCTTCTTCCCTTCTCTCCCATCCATGGCCGGTGTCCAAGGAGGACTCCATCTGTCCATCCCCGTTGATCCCCAGGCTCGTGCAGTCCTGCCCCTCATCACTCTCCCCTCAGCTCCTGTCTGCTCTGCCGCTCTCTCCGGCAGCTCCGGGACATTTTGGGACTGCTCACAGCTCAGGAGATGCCGGGGGAGCTGTGGGGGTGGGGGAGGCAAGAGGGTTTTGCACATTCCTAAACACACTTGTGTATCATTGTGCCTCTTTGCTTTTCTCATTGGTGTTTAATTCAAGCTGCATTAAACAAGGCACCGAAATCAGAATACAGAACAAAATGCCTAAGCTTACAAGCCCTATTTCTATGACAGACTTTTTCCATCCTGTGGATGGATATCTATCCCCAACCACTTAACCAGTCCTCTAACCACCCCCAGCTGTCTTCTACCTGTAGCCGCTCCATTCCATCCCATAGTTGCTGGATACTCTGATGTATGGATACAGAATAATCAGACAAATTCATACAACACATTCCATCAAAATCCTCGCCGCCGTGTCCCTGCAATAAAAAATCAATGGCTGCCCGATTTGGGAGTGTGGCATGAGGAACAGAATCCACATCCAATAGCAAGGCAGACAGTGCTAAGGACGTAGCATTTGTTTGTTTGGCAAGAAAGCATCCTAATTTCTTTAAAGTGTTTAATGCCCTTGCTGCAGCAACTCCAGGTACCAGGAAGCGACTACCATTTGTGCCGTGTTCCAAAATTCTGCACGGTCGTCACAGTCACTTTCAAATGCATGAATCCCTCTTTTCATTCTTTGATGTAAATGTTTTGCTAGATTTGTTCTATTTGGTGCCAGCAACGCCAGCATGGTCCTCCACTTCTAAGTGAAGGCAGGGTTGGCCAGGCCCTGTCCTCACAGATAAGGAAGAGGCCTCTAGGCAAGCGCCTAGGCTGTGTAGAATTTCTGTACCATACTTGGTGAGACTCATTGCACCACGTGGACTGATTTCTGTACACTAATGCAGCTGGTGTTACATCCTGCCTGAAGTGACCCTCTCGTGAGGCATTAAACAGTGCACAACTATCAAACTTTACAGAACCTAGTATTTCTAACTCCTGTGGTTCTTGATCAGCTGGGGGTAAACAAGGTGCCCAGCTATTCCACCCGAGACTCAGGGCTCTCATGGTAAAGTTCTGCTTATTCCATACTGCAAGATTCCATTCGCTAAAGCTCTTTGTTCTATCAAACTTCTGCAAAGCACACATAATAAATGCTTTTTGTTGCTTTTTTGGCTTTATGTTATTAACCACTTGCCCCCAGTTGTCCAATGGGATGCCCACCAAACAGGTTCTAAATGGGTGACTTGGAGTGGATGTTGATAAGCAGATTGTATCCTGGCCGGTAGCGTTAGCAAGGGCAACCCAGACATTCTGCTCCAGCTGTATCGGGATCCAGGTGTCTGTTGATTTAATGATGTAGGTGAGCAGGGTCAACAGGATCCTTGGCGTGCTGAAATCGCTGGCTTGATGCGTCGTGCAGGTACCCACGTGGGGCCATTAGCTGTGGAGACACAAGCATACCCTCGTCCCCAGGTTATTAATGGATATGGTCCTTCCCACTGTCCAGATTCCAAATGTTTTGTAAAGACCATAGCCTTTTGTTTTATTTCTGTCTGTTCACCTTGTGTGGAGGCAAAGTGTCTAGACCTGGGTGGACCACCCTCTGACCAGCGATTAAACACATTCAAAACATATATTGCTTTTGCTAGCCTTTCTCGGGGAGTTAAGTCCCTAGCTCCCCCTCTTTGTTTATCTAACGTAGCCTTAAGGGACCCATGGGTACGCTCGAGAATGGCTTGCCCTGTGGGGGAACGTGGAATGCCTGTGACATGTTCAATGCCCCGTTGCTGGAAAAGATGCTGCGTCTTGACGGCAACATATGCCGGGCCGTTATCGGTCTTAACGGTCCGAGGAACACCTAGGTGTGCAAATGCCTGCAAAAGGTGTTTACAGACATCCTTAGCTTTTTCTCCTGTGTGTGCAGAGGCATATAAAGCAGCTGAGAAGGTGTCAACTGACACAGGGACATAATTCAAGCATCCAACATCTGAGACACGAGTTACATGAGTTTGCCAGATTTCCAGGCTTTGCAGTCCTCGGGGGTTAACAGCATAAGGAGAAGGTACAACACGTTGGCAAGCAGGACATGTTGCACTAGTATCACGTGCCTGGGCCACTGTGATATTATACAGGTGATGTAAAGCCCGGGCATTCTGGTGCAAAAATTAATGAGCCAATCGGGCTTGCTCAAACCTGTTAGGCGCTACGGTGAGTCCTGCAAGTGCGTCTGCCTGTCTGTTACCTTCAACAATGGGACCTGGAAGATGAGTGTGTGAGCGGACATGAGTAATAAAATAAGGCTGTTTACGATGTGACAATAACTTCAGCAACATTAAAAACAAATGGTATAAATCCTGATTTCTTCTTTCTCGTAGCTAAGAGTTTTCAATTCTGGCAACTACCCCAGCTACATAAGCTACATAATCTGTTACTATATTCCTAGGGGACTGCCATTTTTTAAAACCTCTGACCACTGCTGCAAGTTCTACTATCTGGGGGGAACCCTGTACAATTACAACATCTGATTCCCAACCATCTTTATCATTTTTCCAAATTATTACTGATTTTCCAGTTCTTCCTGACCCATCTGTAAATACTGTGAGTGCATTCAATGGCACAGGACTGCATTGTGGTAAATCCTGCAGCTGAAATGCCACTGATAACAACTTGTGAGCAGGTGGATGAATTGAAATGTGACCTGTAAAAGCCTCAAGAGCAATCTGCATTGGCACAGAGACCTGCAAGATCCATTGCAACATAGCTCCAGTAACGGGCAGAAAGATAGTGTGAATGTGTCGACCGCACAGCGCCATGATTCTGTGTCTGCTTTTGGTAATTAACATAGCAAACGTCTCAGTGCGGGTTGTTATCGTTTTTGGCAATTGACGTGGCAAAAATATCCACTCAATAATTAATAATGGATCTTGCAAGCATGTATCCCACCGAAAAATTAAAGCCTACGGTTGCTAACTGGGGTTCAAAATGATAGCATAAAAGGGCATCTCCAAATCGCAGCGATTGGCTTGTCTGTGAGAAAGGAGAGAGGCAATGTTGCCTAGTGCTTCCCTCCCCTCGGCAGACAATTCCCTTTTTGAACTCAGTCCAGGATCACCCTTTAGCAGCTGAAAGAAGGGGTGCAGCATTTCATTAGTTGTTCCCAACAGTGGTCTAAGCCAGTTAATGCTTCCCAACAATTTCTGAACATCATTCAATGCTGAAATATCCGCAGAAAGTGCGGTATTTTGGGGCTGGATGTGCTGCTGAGTAACGCGCCAGCCGAGATAACAAATAGGCACTAATGTTTGTATTTTTTCAGGTGCTATTTGTAAATGAGCTCTGCCCAATTCTCTCTTCAGGACGGGCATCACTTCTGACATCTGAGTGTCAGTTGCAATCAAAATGTCATCCATGTAATGATAAATAACTGCGTAAGGAGCGTGTTGCCTGACAGGCGACAGGGCTCTGGCTACAAAGGATTGGCAAATAGTGGGGCTATTTTTCGTCCCCTGTGGCAACACACTCCAGTGATACCGTTTATGCGGCTCCGATACATTCAGAGCTGGAACCGAAAAAGCAAACCGTGGCGCGTCATCAGGGTGCAATGGGATCGTAAAGAAACAATCTTTAAGATCTGTGACAGTAAGGTGCCAATTCCTTGGAATCATGGTGGGGGAAGGCAGCCCCAGTTGCAGTGCCCCCATGTCCTCTATGACCTCATTGATCTTTCTCAGATCATGCAACAAACGCCACTTGCCACTTTGTAAAAGTGGTGGGGGAGCATTCCACTCCACCCTCTAAGGTACGGTCCCACAGTGACCGCGTGTGCAGTCCCAGTTACAAACCTCTCCGCTCCCCCCTGAGGAAGGGGGGGAGAAAAGTCGCAGAAGCATCCTGACATCTGATAGCCTTTGATTTCGGTCTGTGACATATTTGGTGTCAGAAGTGGGATAGAGGGTCTTTTGGAGCCCCCAGACCACGCTCTCAAGTGGAAAGAATAAACCGATATCAAAATGATTGCCAAGAGTATCCCTGCAGATGTAGAGGATGCCAGTCGTGCAGAAAGCACCGAGGATATCCCTGCAGATGTAGGGGATGCCAGTCGTGCAGAAAGCACCGAGGATATCCCTGCAGATGTAGGGGATGCCAGTCATGCAGAAAGCACCGAGGTTCCGGAAAGGTTGGCTTTATCATGCCTTACATGCTTACAGAGCAATATTAAAGGGCTTACCGACAGAGCGGTGCAGCAAGCGGCCAGGGAGTTAGAGTTACAGCAAGAGGTTGAGGAGTTAAAGCAAGAGGTCAATGAGTTAAAGCAGGAGCTTACAGGGAAAGCATCACAGGAGGAGCTTACAGAGAAGGTGTCACAGCAGGAGGTTGAAGAGTTGAAGGACACATGAGACACATGAGGAAACGCAAAAGACCTTACAACGAACCCAACGGGAGAACGTAGGCATGAAACAGGAGATAGAAGGGATGCAGTGAGATGATAGAGCGTCATGAAGAGAGCAAACAAAACTGCAACAAGAGAATGATATACTGCAACAAGAGGTTAAAACACTGTGAGAGCAGTTAAGACAACAAGATGCTCCCCCTTCTAAGAAGGAGGACGCGTCCGAGAGTGTTCAGTCAGATCCAACACAGGACACAGCAATAGTGCAGGAGAATGTTAATCAGTTAGATCCCGATCGAGTCATTAGCCGGGTCTTTGAAATGAAAGAATGGTCTTTAGAAGACAAGGTTGAAGCTCTTAACACACTCACCAAACAGTGGCTGGCCACCGCCTGTCCACCAGCCCAGTCCCCCCCCAAGCTAGTGGAGGGTCGGAGGACGTAACCGTTAAGATAGATGAGCTGCGTTCAGAGCTGCGTTCAGAGCTGCGAGAATTGACACGTTCTATTAGACCTCCTCAATATAGTGTGGAAAAGGATGAAGAGCAGGAGGGAGTGGAACATAGAGACGTGCGCCCAGCTAGGACAACTACTTATTCTCAGAAGGCAGGTGCTGCACAGAGAGATACGCAGGTAAAGGAAAAACCTTACACTGCAGTGGAATTGGTAAAGCTTAGAAACAATACAGCAGGCTTCAGTCTGAGACGGAAGCGAAATACGTAATGAGAGTGTCCCTCACAGGGGGAGATGATATTCTGTTAAATGAACACGAAGCTGGTGGGTACTGGGGACCTGGAATAGTCTTAGTGTCTGGAAACAGAGATCACCCTTGGTCTCTAACTCAGCCGGCGGCTTTTTGTGTTGGTGGCACAGATCCTGTTAGCAGAGGAGAACCGGGTGGCCTGCGAGGGGACCACTCTGATATTGTGGAAAATGTCCACAGAGCTGCAGTACTTCAGATGATCTATGACCGTGAGTTAGTACCAGAGCAGAGTAGTCCTTTGTCTCTTAGAGTGCATCCAGACAGATTACCTGTTTTGCTCAAGGGACTCTCTCCAGCACTTAAAATGGAAACCATTCAATACCGGAAAGAGATCAGAAGGGGCAACACACGCCTTACATGGGCTACGTTAGCTAAAGAACTGGTAGAATGTGGGAAGATGTATGGTGAATCTGGCAGTTCTGGCAAATCTTCTGCAGTCAGACAAGTCACAGTTACTCGACCTTCATATGCTGAGGTGCACCTCAGAACCCCCCTTCTCCTCGGAACTCCCCTTCTCCTAAACAGCAAGGGAAATCACAGGGTGATTGGACAGTGGTGAATAGAGGTAAACAGAATAATAAACCAAGGGGCTCGCCAGGAAACCAGCGCCCCGAGGAGCAACAGACTTCATCCTGGGGTGATAAGGGGCCATACGCTAAGCTTAGGGAGGAGGCCAGGTGTATAGGGGTCCCACCTGCATTTCTGGCCAGGACTTATTCTTATAGACAGCTAAAAGAACCGACTGAATGCCGGCGTGAGCTATTTAGGTCAAGACAAAGTCAGTCTACAAGGCCTAGGTCACTGTCTAGGTCCAGAGGGAGATCTGAGTCCAGAGGGAGATCCTGAGGGGAATCAAGAGTAAGAACCCTAACTGTTGGTTCTGAAAACTGAATGACCCTCTTTCTGCTGAGAATAGAAAGGCTAAAAGACAGCAGAGGAGGGGAAAACCACAGGATTCCAATACAGAGAATGAAAATGCCTCCCAAGTAAACAATAATCACTCGGGCCCTAAAACTCCCAAACCTCCAAAAGATTGGCAAAATGTATTAAGTTTAGTTAAAAACAAAGATGGGGACATGGAAATTACCTGTGCTGTGGGACCTAAACGTTATGCTGTCACTTTTGTGGTAGACACAGGAGTGCAAATTTCTACACTGACAGCTGATGAAGCTGAGCACTGTGGCATCACCTCATCTTCAAAGCCAATGTATGTAAGTGGAACACTTGGTAACCCTCTTTTACAGGAAAGAGCTAAGGTCACCATACACCTTCCAGGAGAAGACAAGCCAATTCGGTCCAAAATGATTGTGGGTGATTTTCCTTTTACTTTATTAGGACTGGATGGTCTCACGGGCCGGGCATGGAGAGATGAAGAAGGTCACTGCTGGAATTTTGGCACACCTACACCTGAGATAAGGTTGTTGCAGTGTGCCCTGCACCTGCCACAGAGCAAGATAACAAATGTGAAACAATATTCCATCCCGATTGCTGCCAAAGATGGCATTAAAGAGGTAATATCTGATTTGAAGCAAAGGGGTGCTGTTGTGCCCTGTCAGTCACCGTTTAATTCCCCGATCTGGCCTGTAAGGAACCAAATGGTAAATGGAGACTGACAGTGGATTATAGGAAGCTAAATGCCAATACAGAAGGACTCCCAGCTGCTGTACCTGACATTGCTGATCTGGTGCTGGAAATCCAGGAAGCAGCACATCCTGTGCTGGCCTCCCTGGATATCAAGGACATGTTTTTCCAAATCCCTATCGATCCTGAAGACCAAAACTATTTTGCCTTCACTTGGGATGGGGTACAGTACACCTTCACAAAGTTGCTCCAGGGATATAAACACTCACCCACACTGGCCCATCACACACTGGCATGTGAGCTGGAAAACATTCCAGAAATCAAAAATAATTCCAAAGTAAAAGTCTATCAGTACATAGATGATGTGTATAAGGAGGCACAAACCCGTGGGTGGCCTGTCACCCATGAGCAGTGCAAAATGATCACTTCTGAATGTGATCTGTGTAAGATCAGGTTGGGGGAACATCCCCTGACGACTGATACTCTGCATATTCGGGAAGGAAGGTCCTTGTGGTCCACTTGGCAGGTGGACTACATTGGTCCTTTCCGTAAATCAGGTAACAAACAGTATATCATTGTGATGGTAGAAGTGGAGTCAGGTCTGACTTGTGCTGAAGCTGTTTCTAAAGCAAACGGTGAACACACGGTTGGTTCGCTTCTTGGAAAGGGTATTTGGGGTATTACCCAAACCCACACATATCCAGTCTGATAATGGCACTCACTTCACCTCACATCTGGTACAACAATGGGCGAAAAGTGAAGACATCCAATGGACATTCCACATGCCATACTATCCCCAAGCGAATGGGATAGTAGAACGTACTAACGGGTTAATTAAAAGCCTTATCCACCCACAGGACTCCAAATGGGATGAAAGGTTGTGATATGCAGTCACCACTATAAATAACAGATGGGGGGTGAACGGGTGTCCTCGTCTAACTGCCTTCTTTCCCACATCACCCACTCAAGAAAAGGAGAAACAAAGAAAGCCTTGCAACAAGAAAAAAATCTCCCCACACCCAGGACAAACTGTACTGGTACACCTACCAAACATTGGGAAAGTTAAAATGACCCTGCAAACGCCCGTGAACTCGAATACCTGGGTTGCATCTGACATGAATAACAAACAACTCAAAATCAGTACAAATTGGATACTTCATGCTGAGTGAAGCAGGATTTTGGGGTTGATTGTAAATATGTATCTGTGTACTTGTGTGTATAGCAATGTGTACATACTAAACCAACAACCCAAAGAACCGGAGACATCCCAAGCCAGAATAGGGTCTGATCAGCCCGACACTGGTTTTGAGGAGGGGGTACCTTGTGCATACTATGGACTTGATCACCCCATGGTTTACACAACATCTCCCACTATACAGCATCATGTCTCCTATCACTGTTTCCCCTTTGGGTTGTTATATGTAAATAAGGTACTAATGATGCACTACTAATGGGTCTCCTATTTATGTAGTATTTCTCTTGTGTATTTCATATATATATACGTACATATGTCGCATCGCATA
Organism: Hemiprocne comata; assembly: GCA_020745705.1. Classification (NCBI taxonomy): domain Eukaryota; kingdom Metazoa; phylum Chordata; class Aves; order Apodiformes; family Apodidae; genus Hemiprocne; species Hemiprocne comata. Next base: position 16,975,111 of record CM036615.1, read on the forward strand.
TAGGGAATTGTTCCCTCAGAAACACACGTAAAGTGTTATATATATGTGAGAGACGGACTCCTTGATGGCCTTTAAGCCAGCGACGTTTGCTGGCCCTTCCTAGTGACGTGCTCCCCGGCACTGGTGAGTACCAGGTGCATGCGCACAAGACCACAAACTACAACTCCCAGGAGGCACAGCGGAGCCGGAAGCGGAGCCGGAAGTGGAGCCGGCAGGCGCGGTCTCTGAACAGACACAGCTGCTACGGAGGTGCCCGCCGCCGCGTGTGCATCGCTGTGGGGGGGCTGCCGTGGAGCCAGAGGCGCCTTTTCCTGTGGTTGTTGGCGTGTGGACGTACCGAACGGACTGCCTGCCTGAAGGAGTTGGAGAAGGATCCCGACTAGGGATCGGCTTTGGCCGTACCCCGGTGGTGAGACTTGCGAACGTGACTACACTCTGACATTTCCTATTAACACTTACAGACATTCTTACACTCATACATACATCTTCCTATTGCTACTCGTCTTCCTAAAGGCTCTCTCCAAGTTCTCCCCTCCTATCCCTGTCCGGGACTGTGAACGGGGGGTGGAGGGGGTAGAATCATTCCTATCGTGTTTGTTTGCTTGTATTGTTTGTTTGTTTATTCCTAGATATATATGTGTATCGTTATTTGTTCTGTAGAAATAACCTTGTCTAGACCGTAGTGCCTTTAATAAACCCACTGATTCTTGAGTGTTGTGTGTGAGTGCAACAGGGAGTGATAGCCCTTGATTCCTTTGTGAAAGGCAGTGGGTCGTGGCTTTCCCTATCTCGGTTCGCGACATTTTGGCGTAGTCGGCAGGATTACGAGGGTCTGTTGTAGCCCTGAACGCGCTCACTCCGACACAGAACATGGAGGGCGAAGGCAGGGACCTTTCAGTTGACCTCGAGGGGGCTGGAGGTTTGGCAAGGGCAGATGTGCCACCACAGTCTGTAGACGATACACGGATGCAGGCTCTGGAGCAGGAGTACGAGGTGTTGAGGCAGGAGGTGGAGGACTTATGGAAGGAGCATGCTGAGTTGACGGTACATAGGGAGTTGGAGCCGTTAAAGCAGCAAGTTGAGGAGTTGGAGCTGTTAAAGCAGCAGGTTGAGGAGTTGGAGCCGTTAAAGCAGCAGGTTGAGGAGTTTGAGCTCTTAAAGCAGCAAGTTGAGGAGTTGAAGCTGTTAAAACAGGAGGTTGAGGAGTTGAAGCCGTTAAAACAGGAGGTCAAGGAGTGGAAGCTGTTAAGGCAGGAGGTTGAGGAGTTGAAGCTGTTAAGGCAGGAGGTTGAGGAATGGCGACAAAAGCAGCCAAAAAAGAAAGAGTTAGGGGCAAGACGAAAAGAGGAGCAGAACGATGCATATGATAAGTTGCTACAGGAGCATACGCAGTATAAGCAGGAGTCTGAAAGAAAATATAGGGAGTTAAAGAAAGATCATACTGACATGCAGACAGTATATGAAAAGAAGTTACATGATATGCAGAAGGAGCATACAAAGGTATTGGATGACATGGAGAGGGATGCTAGGTCAAAAAACCGAGACATTACAAGATTGCAGACAGAGATTATGACTTTACAGGAAAATATTGAACGGCTCAAACAGGGGTCATGTCCTACACCCCCTGATCCTCCTCGGGGGGAGGAGGACGCCGGTGCTTTGGAGCAGGCAATCAGCCAGGTCTTACAGAGGACTGATATGACTACCAGTGAAAAGGGAACAATGATTATGGTGTTATGTGCCGCTCAGCAGGAGCGGATCGCTACAGATCCGTCCCCCCACACTGATGTGGTGCAAAGGGTGAGGAAAGTACAGCGGGCCCCGACATTTGACCTTGGGGCTCAGTCTGCAGAAGAGGCAGAGGAGGAACAGGAAGAAAAGAAAACACTCCGGCCCGTTAGAGTAACCACTTATACCCAGAGAGCAGGGGCTACACAAGGAGATACAGAAATCAAAGAAAAGCCCTATTCATCCATAGAAATGGGTAAACTTAGAGAGAAATATAGCAGACTAGAAACAGAAACAGAAGCTGAATATGTCATGAGAGTGTCCCTCACAGGTGGAGACGATATTATATTAACTGAACGAGAGGCCGATGGCTATTGGGGACCTGGGATTGTCTTACAAACTGGAGATGCAACACACCCATGGTCCCTAACCCAGCGTGCAGCCTGGAGTGTAAGTGATACTGACCCGGTTGATAGAGGGGAACCGAGTGCCCTACAAGGGAATCCTAATAATATTATGGAAAATGTTCGTAGGGCTGCTGTGCTCCAGATGATCCATGATGGTGAACTGGAAGCAGAGCATGCAAGTCCTATGACCCTTCAGATAAAAGCAAAAAGGATGAATGTGTTGATAAGGGGACTTTCTGGGGCGCTCCAAACAAAAGCCATGCAGTTTCAAGAGGAGGTTGCATGTAGACGGGTACAGATGACATGGGGTGACTTAGCCCGGACTTTGATGACTTGTGCTAAGAACTGTCAGGTATATCAGGGCCCTACTAGGCCCTCTGCCCCTGCACCCAAAAAAGCTGTTCGGCTGTCATATGCTGAAGTTGCTGCCAAGCCACCCCGAGACCCCCCTTCTCCTAGGCAAGACAGATCACGGGGTGACTGGAATGTGGTAAACAGAGATAGACAGAAGAAATCACAGCAGAGGTCACCCAGGAGACAGATCTGTGATACACAGCATTCCTCAACACAAGATAACAAGGGGCCTTATGCTAGGCTTAAGGAGGAAGGCAGGCGGGCAGGAATGCCAGCATCGCTCCTAGCCAGGACTCGTCCGTATGAGGAGCTAAAGGAACTGGTTGAGTTCTTCCGTGAAGTGCTGGGACGAACCCGAGGCAGATCACAATCACGAACCCGAGCCAGATCACAAACTGGGGCCCGAGGCCGGTCACAGTCTAGAACTCGGGCTCAAGCACAGGGAAGGTCCAGTAGCTCGGGAAACTAGAATGCCCTCCTCCTGCTACTACTGGTAAATCAAAAAGGCGACGGAGGAGGGGTAAAACACAGAGTCCTAACACAGAATGTCAACATGACTCCCATATAAATCAGGAATCCAGAAACCCCTTAATCCAGGAATGTCCTAATCCCCCAAATGACTGGCAAAACATATTGAGACTTGTGTACAATAAGGATGGAGATCTGGTACTCACTTGTGCTGTTGGTCCAAAACGTTATCCTGTTACTTTTGTTGTAGACACAGGGGCCCAGATGTCCACACTGAAAGCTGAGGAGGCAAGATACTGTGGCATTACCACATCTGCAAAATCGGTTTGTGTGAGTGGAGCATTCGGTAATTCTATTTTACAGAAAACAGCCATGGTCACCATGCATCTTCCAGGAGATGACCGACTGATCCGAACTAAAATGATTGTAGGTGATGTACCTAACTTGTTAGGTTTGGATGTTTTGGCAGGTCGGGCCTGGAGAGACGAGCGAGGTCGCTACTGGACATTTGGCACACCAACACTGGAAGTAAAGTTGTTACAACGTGCCCCACGTCTGCCACGGAGCAAAACAACAAAAGTAAAACAATATTCTATTCCTGTTGCTGCCAAGGATGGTATCAGAGAGGTAATAGCTGACTTAAAACAGAAAGGCGTAATTGTGCCATGCCATTCACCATACAATGCCCCAGTCTGGCCTGTGAAGAAACCAGATGGTAAATGGAGACTGACTTTAGACTACAGAAAATTGAATGCCAATACAGAAGGCCTCACTGCAGCTGTACCAAACATAGCTGAACTGGTGCTAGAAATCCAGGAAGCAGCACATCCTGTGCTGGCAGCATTGGATATTAAGGACATGTTTTTCCAGGTCCCTATTGATATTGAGGACCAAAAGTATTTTGCCTTCACGTGGGATGGGATCCAATACACATTCACAAGACTACCACAGGGGTATAAACACTCACCCACGCTGGCCCATCACGCACTTGCGTGTGAACTGGAAAACATTCCAGAAATCAAAAACAACTCCAAAGTGAAAGTTTATCAGTACATAGATGATATACTGATAGGGGGCCAGAGTGAGGGAGAAGTGAAAGTCGTGTATGATGCTATAATTAAGCATCTAACTGATATTCAGCTAGAGATCCCTGAAGGGAAAAGGCAACCACCATCCCAAGAGGTAAAATTCCTGGGAATAAGGTGGAAAGGGGGAACCTGGAATATTCCGTCCGATACCGTGTCCCAATTGACTCAGATGAAAGTACCAGCTAATAAAAAAGAATTGCAACAATTGCTGGGAACCCTCCAGTATTGGAGAAAACATATCCCTGATTTCTCTGTGATAGCACGGCCTCTTTATGATCTCTTGAAAAAGAATCATCACTGGGAATGGAACAAATTCCATGACGAGGCCCTTGAACTGCTAATACTGGAAGCACAGACCTTCCAGACTCTGGGACCTCTTCACCCAGAGGATCCAATAACAATAGAATGGGGATTCTCAGCTAGTGCCTTATCATATCACTTTTGGCAAAAGGGACCTAGTGGGAGTACACGACCCATTGGCTTCTATTCACAATCTTTTAAGGACTCAGAAAAACGATACTCCACACTGGAGAAGGGATTGCTAACAGTGTGCACAGCACTAACAGAGGTCAGTAAAATTGTTAAAAAACAAAAGGTGATACTACAGGGTCCTTTCAAAGTGGTTAATCATGTGCTGTCTGGGAAAGCCCCTCCAGAGGGTATATCCCAAAAGGGGACAATCAGGAAATGGTATAGCCAGATTGAGTGTTACTCTGGTCTTTTCAAGCTAGAGGAAGGCCCAGACAAACAGCTAAAAATCCAGGAACACATTGAGTCCATGGAGGAAAAAGAGTTAACAATGAAAACTCCCAGTCCTATTAAGGAGGCCCCCGAATACAAAAGTGAAATGATTAATGCCTGGTTCACAGACGCGTCAGCCAGAAGAGAGGGTAAAACCTGGTCTTTCAAATCTGCTGCAGTCAAACCTTCCACGGCTGAACGCATAATAAATCATGATAAGGGCAGTGCACAAGTGGGGGAGCTGGATGCTGTTCTCAATGTGTTTGTACGGGAAAAGGCCGCCAAGGACGCTGTGTACATCTACACAGATTCCTTTTCGGTCTTCAAGGGCTGTGTGGAATGGATAACGTTCTGGGAACAGAACAATTGGGAGATTAACAGGGTGCCAGTGTGGCAGAAAGAAAAATGGCAACAGATCCTAAAAATTGCCAAGAAAAATCCTAACTTTCATGTAGGGTGGATTCCTGCTCACCAGACCAGTCTGAAAAATGATGCTAGCAGGTGGAACAACTATGTTGATGAACTGGCCAAAATCAATGTAGTGGAAATCAGAACAGCTGAAGAAAACCAGGAGTGGGAGAGGTTGCTTGAATGGCTTCATTGTAAAAGGGGTCACTCAGGGATCTTTGATTTGTATAAGGAGGCACAAACCAGGGGATGGCCTGTCACCCGTGAACAGTGTAAAACAATCATTTCTGAATGTGATCTGTGTAAGATCCGGTTGGGGAAGCATCCCCTGACAGCTGACACTCTGCATATTCGAGAAGGAAAGTCCTTGTGGTCCACTTGGCAGGTGGACTACATTGGTCCTTTCCGCAAATCAGGGAACAAACAGTATATCATTGTGATGGTTGAAGTGGTATCAGGTCTAACTTGTGCTGAAGCTGTTTCGAAAGCAAATGGTGAAAATACAGTTCGCTTCCTGGAAAGGGTATTTGGGGTATTACCTAAACCTACACATATTCAGTCTGATAATGGTACTCACTTCACTTCACATCTGGTACAACAGTGGGCAAGAAGTGAAGGCATCCAATGGACATTTCATATGCCATACTATCCCCAAGCAAATGGGATAGTAGAGCGTACTAACGGGTTAATCAAAAGCCTTATCCGCCCACAGGACTCCAAATGGGATGAAAGGTTGCGATATGCAGTCACCACCATAAATAACAGATGGGGGGTGAACGGGTGTCCTCGTCTAACTGCTTTCTTTCCTACATCACCCACTCAAGAAAAGGAGAAACAAAGAAAACCTTGCAACAAGAAGAAAATCTCCCTACACCCAGGACAGACTGTAATGGTTTACCTGCCAAACATTGGGAAAGTCAAAATGATCCTACAAACACCCGTGAACTCGAATACGTGGGTTGCATCTGACATGAATAACAAACAACTCAAAATCAGTACAAATTGGATACTTCATGTTGAATGAGGCAGGGTTTCAGGGTTGATGGTAAATATGTATCTGTGTACTTATATATATAGCAATGTGTATATGCTACACCAACAACCCAAAGAACCAGAGACATCCCAAGCCAGAATAGGGTCTGATCAACCCAACACTGGTTTGAGGAGGGGGTACCTTGTGCATACTATGGACTTGATCACCCCATGGTTTGCACAACACCTCCTACTATACAGCATCATGTCTCCAAGAACTGTTTCCCCTTTGGGGTTGTTGTATGTACATAAGGTACTAATGGTGCACCAATATATATATATATAGTCATAACAGGTCTTTTATTTATGTGGTATTTTCTCTTGTGTATTTCATATATATATATGCATATGTGGTATCGCATATAGGGAATTGTTCCCTCAGAAACACACGTAAAGTGTCACATGTATAATTGTATATATATATATATATATATCCAATATATATATGTGGAATTATGTGAAATTATATATATGTCTTAAATAGGGAAGGAGGTAAGACTTTGGACAAGAGCCTGATAGGGTACAGATGTACATGTACATATATATATACAAACACATACCTAGACACACATCACACAGGAAACAAGTCGCTGTCATAAAAGCCACGGGGTGAGATGTGAGAGACGGACTCCTTGATGGCCTTTAAGCCAGCGACGTTTGCTGGCCCTTCCTAGTGACGTGCTCCCCGGCACTGGTGAGTACCAGGTGCATGCGCACAAGACCACAAACTACAACTCCCAGGAGGCACAGCGGGGCCGGAGCCGGAAGCGGAGCCGGAAGTGGAGCCGGCAGGCGCGGTCTCTGAACAGACACAGCTGCTACGGAGGTGCCCGCCGCCGCGTGTGCATCGCTGTGGGGGGGCTGCCGTGGAGCCAGAGGCGCCTTTTCCTGTGGTTGTTGGCGTGTGGACGTACCGAACGGACTGCCTGCCTGAAGGAGTTGGAGAAGGATCCCGACTAGGGATCGGCTTTGGCCGTACCCCGGTGGTGAGACTTGCGAACGTGACTACACTCTGACATTTCCTATTAACACTTACAGACATTCTTACACTCATACATACATCTTCCTATTGCTACTCGTCTTCCTAAAGGCTCTCTCCAAGTTCTCCCCTCCTATCCCTGTCCGGGACTGTGAACGGGGGGTGGAGGGGGTAGAATCATTCCTATCGTGTTTGTTTGCTTGTATTGTTTGTTTGTTTATTCCTAGATATATATGTGTATCGTTATTTGTTCTGTAGAAATAACCTTGTCTAGACCGTAGTGCCTTTAATAAACCCACTGATTCTTGAGTGTTGTGTGTGAGTGCAACAGGGAGTGATAGCCCTCGATTCCTTTGTGAAAGGCAGTGGGTCGTGGCTTTCCCTATCTCGGTTCGCGACAATATACATCGTTTTATATATATCCAATATATAGATATGGAGATATGTGAAAGTGTATATATGTGTCAAACAGGGAAGGAGGTAAGAGTTTGGACAAGAGCCTAATAGGGTACAGATGTACACACATATACAAACGCATACATAAACATACACCACACAGGAAACAAGTCGCTGTCATAAACGCCACGGGGTGAGATGTGAGAGACGGACTCCTTGATGGCCTTTAATCCAGCGACATCTACTGGCCAGTCCTGGTAATGCACTCCCCGGCACTCGTGAGCAGAGGACAGACGTACCAGGCGCATGCGCACAGGACCCCAGACTACAGCTCCCAGGAGGCACAGCGGGGCCGGAACCGGAAAGGGAGCCGAAAGGCGCGTACTGCGAACTTTTTACGGATATAGCCGCCGCTGTGAGTGTATGGCTGTGGAGGCTGCCGTGAAGCTATAGGGCGCCTTTTCCCGTGGTTGTTGGCGTGTGGACGTACCGAATGGACTGCTTGCCCGGAGTCTCAGGGGAAAGGACGAGGATCCCGACCACGGATCGGCTTTGGCCGTACCCCGGTGGTGAGAATTGCGAACTACATTCTGACGCTTCTTACTAACTTTCATACATAACATTCACACATACCAGACACTCACTTCTCTTTTCAATTTTCCTCCATCTCCCAAAGGCTCTCTCCAGGCTTTCCCTCTTATCCCTGTCCGGGAACGGGAGCAGGGGTAAAGGGGGGGGTTTATCTATTGTTTTCTATGTGTGTTGTTATTGGTATATAGATATATTGTTGTATAGCTGTTGGTATATAGATATATAGGTAGTCTTTTTCTGTGTTATTTGTATATAAAACATTTGATATCGGACTTGCCAAAACCTCAGTACCTTTAATAAACCTATTGATTCCTAAGCGTTGTCTGTAAGTGTGACGGGGAGTGGTCCTCAGCCCTCGATCCCCTGAGGAGGGGGTGTGGGTCGCGGCTTTGCCCATCTCGGTCCGCGACAGGGCTTATCCCAATACCCCACACTGGGTGACAACAGCCCAATCCGGGGGGGGAGGCCGGGGGAGTTGTGGTCCAAGGGGGGACCCCAACTGATCGCAGGGGTGGGGGGCTGTGATTGTGTCCTGGTTTGGGCCTGACCGACACCAAGGAACCAGGCGGCTGCTCACTTGCCCCCCCGCCCCCCCACTGTGGGATGGGGAGGACAAGAACCAAGTAGAAGCCTCTGGGTCGAGAAAAGGACAGGGAGGGTTCACTCACCAATTATGGTCACGGGCAAAACAGACTCAACTTGGGGGAAAACTCCACTTGATTTATCACTCATCAGCTGCAAAGAGGACAAAAAGCAGAGCTGAAACAGCCTCACCCCACCCCTCCCTGCTTCCCGGGCCCAAATTACTTTGTTCCCATTTCTCTCCCTCCTCCCCCCAGCGGCACAGGGGGACAGGGAAGGGGCTTTACGGCCAGTTGGTCACTCGCTGTTTTCAGCTGCTCCTTCCCCCTCAGGGGGAGGACTCCTCACAGCCTTCCCCTGCTCCACCGCGGGGTCCCTCCCACGGGAGAGAGTCCTTCACCAACCCCCCAACACGAGTCCCTCCCCCCAGGTGCAGTCCCTCAGGAACACACTGCTCCAGCCTGGGCTGCTCACAGAGCCAGGGGCTTCTTTGCAGCTCCACGGGTGCAGGTCCACACCTGTCCCACCGTGGTCCTTCACGGGCTCAGGGGACAGCTGCCATCTCCACACGGGCTGCAGGGGAACCTCTGCTGTGGCACCTCCTCCCCCTACTTCCGAAACTAAGATAACACAACACCGGGTGCACAAAGAGGCACTGGGGCTGGTGTGGGGTCTTAGGAGAGATGGGGCAGAACCCCCTTGCTTCCTAACACTCCTCACCCAAGTGGGAGGCTGGGTGCAGCTGGACTCTGCTTCCCTCTCCTGCTATGAGCCACACAGCAGCTGCAGCCTTGTGTCCAGCAGGACCTGTGAAAAGGTTGAGAGGTTGATCCCAAATGGTGAAATTAAGACACAAACGAGGTCACATGTCACGTGCACACTGAACTTGATTGGAGTTACACAGAAAAGTCCCTACAGCGGATAGGACAGGGAGGAAAACAGACAGAACAGAAAGGAGAAAGCAGAATTAGGGAGATTAGCAATATAGGATAGTTACCACCACGGTCCAGCAACCTCATCGGGTGGGGAAGCGCTTCCCTGCACCCACAGTGTCCCAAACTTTCATACAGTTCTTGCCCACTGTCCCCCGCTCCCCCTTTGCTCCCAGTACAGGGGAGGAAATTCCTCTGTCTTCTCCGTGCTCCTCTGAGATGGCAGGGGGAGACAGGGGGGTATGGTGCTGGGCTATACCTTGCAGGTGGTATTTGTCAGGCTAATTAACAAGATAAGCCATTGATTGGGCCAGCAACAGGGTCCTTGATCAGGATGAGACAACTTGGCACCTCAGGATGGTTTATCAGGTGGAGGTCAGCTTGCCCTGTACTTTTCTGGCCAAGTCAGTGATTTACATGAAGTCTCAAGGCCTGGTTATGGCTGGATATCCTGCTCCCAGTGCCAGCTGTAGAGCTCCCTTGTCTCCAGTCTCAGCATGTCCCACATCAAACTCCCCAGTTTGCAGGTGCACAGGGGGGAGTAAAACAGCTTGGTGGGATCCTGAGACCTAGTCCAGCAACAAATCCTGTTTAACTCTTAGATGTCCCAAGACAAACACCAGGCATCCTGAGTGTCCAAATACACTGTTTATTTCTTGGCTTGTTCGAGACAGACACTACATATCCGGAATGTCACAGGGAGGAAGGTGGGAAAGGGTCAGGATCTGCCCGGCCCATCTCCCCCATCGGGAGATGGATACTTGTATAGAATTGTACCTCTTTGCTTTTATCATTAGTGTTTAACTCAAGCTGTCTAGTGTAGTTTCCAATCCAGAAAGTCTCTCTCCTCATTCTCTCTCTCCTTCCCTACCTGGGTGGGAGGGGGAGGGGATCGAGAGCATTCTTGTCTCTGGTTTAATTGCCAATCCTGAGTCAAACTGTGACAGGCTCTTTCAGGTTTTGCAGCTTCTTTCTTATGTCCCCAGTAGTTTGTCCCAAGAAGAAGGACACACACTGTTGTTGTCCCAGCTCTGAAGCAGGATCTAAAGGAGTGAATTTGCTCATTGCTGCTCTCAGCCGATCTGAAAACTCGGGTGGAGTCTCAGACTGTCCTCGTTTTACTGCATAAAGCGCTGACCAATTTATAGCCTTGGGGATTGCATTTTCTAATCCAAATTTTATCCGTTCTTGATACATTTTTAACGTTCGAGACTCCATAACACCGTTCAGATCCCAATTAGGACCTGCCAGAGGCACATGTTGATCTACCCCTGCAGTGAGTGTTCCTGCTGTGATTCGAGCCTGGACTGGAGTACGAGCAGTTTTTGTGACCAACTGTTTTTCTGTTTCAATTAAAGCATCCAGCATTAAATCCATGTCACTCCAATCGGGGTCCTGATTTTTAAGAATTAATTCAAACCGCTTTGATACCCCCACAGGATCATCTCAATAATTGTTAACAACTTCTTTTCAGGCATCAAGGTCACTCATGCTAAAAGGGACCTTTCATCTCGCCGGCCCCTCAACTGTCATTGCCGGTCGGAGCGGTGCTGAAGTTACTGGACCCACCGGTTGTTTGCTCCGAGTTCTGGCAGTGACAGGAGAAAATGTCTCCATTGAAGAGGAATCATCATTCTCTTTTTGTTTTCTAGGACTATCATCTCCCTTTGGGGGTTGGTCAAATCGTTCTGACAATGGTGGGGTAAGGGCGGTGGGGGTAGGAAATCTTCCAACCTTTCATCCGATTCCTCTCTCGACTTCGTGCACCTCTGACCTTCACTACGTGCTGAATGACACCTCTTCAACTTGCCTCCTCCCTTCACTCATTCCTTTTCTAATGCCAACACCAGAGCGTCCTGTGGTGCCAAATTGAGCCCACAGTCCCTTTGCCATTGCAGATGGTTCCTCAGAGTGAAAAACAAATCCTCATATCCATCCTCATTCCACTTCCCTTCCCATCTTAAAAACAACATTAACTGTAGCAATGTATTATATTCCAACGGCCCATTCTTAGGCTACTTAGCACCATCCTCCAATGTATACAGAGGCCACCACTGATGACAATACTGAATCAAGTCCCTTGTCCTAACACTGCCTCCTGGAACACCACCCAGGTCTTTCCAATGAGCCAAAACACATCCCAGAGGACCTTTCTTGAAAATTCCCCCACTCTGTTGTCCACCCATTATTTGACACAGGATCCTACAGGTACCTTTTACAACAAGACAAAACCAACATCAGACAACAAGACAAGACAATATCAGACAAACAGCAGCTGCAATTAAAACAAAATATATCTGGCACTTTGTCCTTCTTTGGCTGCTCCCCTCACGGGGTGATGGAACCGCGGGTCAGGACTCCACCCTCGCTTCGGGACTTAGTCCCGTCTCACCCGATTCACACTCACACACCAGAACCAAGTTCTGAGGGGGTCTTAACATGAACAGTTAAGCCAAGCAAGTCGGAATACAGAGACGGTGCAAAGTCTCCAACCTGCCTTGGGTCAGAGATAAACAAAGCAGGTCTTACACCAAACAAAGAAGTAGTTGCCAAGTACCAAAGGTATTCAAAAGAATACCTTAAAAAAGTGCCAGTGATCCTTGGTGGTCTTGAAGACCTCTGGTGGATGTTTACTTCATCATCTTCATCTTCACCACTGTGTCCTTTTGGTGAACTCAGCTGAAGGGCCCAGTCCTTGCTGGTCTTGCTCACTGGGTGTCCCAGTTTGACTCAGGATCAGCAATTAAACCAGAGACAACAATTCTCTTGATCCCCTGCCCTCTCCCCGAGGTGGAGGAGGAGAGAGAAAATTATAGACAGAGAGAAGTTGCTCCAAGCCCTTTGCTCTCCAACAAGCCTTGTGTGCCAGGCACTGGGGGGACTGGGCTGCAGTCTGACCTCCCAGGTGTTCATCAAGGGTTCATGACTAAAGGATCGAGTGTATTCAGGAATGTGCAAAACCCTCTTGCTTCCCCCACCCCCAGAGAGAGCAGCAGAGCAGACAGGAGCTGAGGGGAGAGTGATGAGGGGCAGGACTGCACGAGCCTGGGGATCAACGGGGATGGACAGACGGAGTCCTCCTTGGACACTGGCCATGGATGGGAGAGAAGGGAAGAAGCAGCAAGAAAGAAGGTGATGTCTGTAATCTCTGACCTTACACCAAGCCCCACATAGACATGTATGTATGGAAAATCTCTTTCAAATTTGCTGTCCATCTAGGCCGCTCCTCCCTGCGGGAGGGTCTCTAGATACGACTCTTCTGCTCCTTTAGTGGCCAAAGCCATAAATCTGACAAAGGAGCAAAGTGTCCTTGGTCTCTCAGCAGCATCTATAAACATTCCAGCGTTATCAGTCCAGCAGCTGGAACACTTACAGGGGTTAATCCTGCAGCAATAACAACACCAAGTACACAATACACAGCACACCCGGGGATGCTTCCACCCCTCCCCAAAAGGTGAAAGTTGCGATATCTCACCCCAGGAGGTGTCCCTGTATCGCGGACCGATATCAAAGGCTATCGGATGTCAGGATGCTTCCGTGACTATCCCCCCCTTATCGGCCGGGAGCAGAGAGGTTCGTAAACGGGACCGTACCTTAGAGGGTGGAGTGGAATGCCCCCCCCACATACACTCACAAAGACCAATGTTTCACTTACACACTAAGAGGTTTATTAAGGGTTTAAGGGACCAAGGGAAGGTAATCTAGGTATATATCAGGGGTCTATGGTATTAATAGGAGCACTCCCTGCAGAAGAGGTGTAGGAGGATTAATGTAAGGGAAGGGTGGGAAGTAAGCCTGGATTATATTTATATGTGAGTGTGTGTGAGTGTACCCGTGTTACCCCTTCCGTAGTGAAGATGTAACCAACGTCCGGGTGACCAGCAGCGGCGGTGACGGGACGAGCCCATGGCGGCGGGGCGTGCCCGGCGGTGACCCCTCCGGCAGGCACAGCACAGCAGTCACGGCACGGCAGTCACGGCGCTCAGGCACAGCACGGTAGACACCACGGCAGGCAGGCTCCCCTGGCACCGGCGAGCAGCAGCAGGCAGCGATCCAGACTCCGCTTCGAGCGGCGAGCAGGGAGGCGGCGAGTCCCCGGCTCCGCTTCGGGCGGCAGGGGGAGGGGGAGACGATTCCCCCGCGGGCGAGCACCGGCCCCCCCGAGCAGCCGCATCCGACAGGTGGGTCAGTGGGTCCAGCGGCTCCACCGGCACAGCCCGCCTCCCTTCAGATAACGTTCTCCTTCAGTACGTGGCCGGGTGCCCAGTCTCTCAGAGGGAGTCTGCTATCTGCATCTCTGCCACGGCTGTTTCAGTCTGGCCTTGGTTTCCAGAGGCACTTCGCTGGCTTGGAAGGCAATCCGTTGTGTGGGGGGGAGAACTAGTCCGTTCCCCACACCCTGCCTGGGGGAAGAAGAGAGGATCAGGCCCTTTGACCTGCCCCAGGGGAGGGGCTCTTCTCACCCCGAAGAAAGGACTGAAGAACTCATTTATTACCTTTTGAAGTGCTTCCTGAGCTGATGCCATTTTTTGGTCCACAAGAAATTGGAGAAAGAATCATTGCTGGACAGAGCTTGGAAAATAGGGTGACCTTGACCGTGACCCTTCATTCTTGGTGATGCCTGAGGTGGGTCTGGCCATGACGGATGAGATCCGCTCTCTGGTAAAACCTCTTCTCTCACTGGGAGCAGCTAAAGGGTCGTTCACCCCTATGGCGTCGTTGATGTCTCATCATGGCAGAGCGGTCACTGCAGCTCTTCTGGCACTGGGGACACGTGTAGGGTTTCTCTCCCGTGTGGATGCGTTGATGTCCGATGAGCACAGAGCTCCTGGCAAAGCTCTTCCCACACTCCAGACACCTGTAGGGTCTCTCACCTGTGTGAAGTCACTGGTGCCGGGTGAAATTTGATCTCCAATGAAAACTCTTTCCACACTCCAGACACCTGTAGGGTCTCTCAGCTTTACGGATTTGCTTGTGCTGGTTTAACATGTATTTGTTAAGAAAACACTTCCCACACTCCAGACAGCTGAAGGTTCTCGCGCCCATTTGGAGTCCGTGGTTCTGGGTTATAGATGATCTGCTGAGAAAATCTTTCCTGCAGTGGTCACAGTCGTAGGACCACTTCTTGCCCTGGGAGCAGCTACAGGGTTGGTCATCTGTATGGAGCCACTGATGTCTCCGCAAGTTGGAGCCATACCTGAAGCTCTTCTGGCACTGAGGACATGTGTAGGGTTTCTCTCCCGTGTGGATGCGTTGATGGCCGATGAGCACAGAGCTGCTGGCAAAGCTCTTCCCACACTCCAGACACCTGTAGGGTCTCTCACCTGTGTGGATTCGCTGGTGCCGCATTGAATTTTATCTTCTGTTAAAAGTTTTCCCACAGTCGTGGCACTCGTGGGACATGGCACCGGGGCAAGGGCGTCACCGTGGGACCAGACACCAGGTGGCTCCAACAGGGCCACCCCTATAGGGCTGCTCACCCCTATGGATGAGTGGAGATGGGCCGGGTGGATCTCCTCCCGATGGTGGAGATAGGCCGGGCAGATCCTGACCCTTTCTCGCGTTCCTCACCAACAGCAAGTTCATCTCCCACGTGGATTTGATGACGTTTCACCATGACCAAAAGCTCTCCCATCCTTGGGGCACCCAGATGGATCCTCCAATGGGTCAATAAAGCTGAATTTTGGTTCAAGCTGTGGCCGCCCTTGGAGCACTTTCAGGGTTTTCGGTGGAAGCGTAACATGAAACCTGGTTTGGGAGAAAATGGGGTGCATGGTGAAATGGGGGAGCTACCCATGGAGTTGGACACTCCTCCCCATCCTTAACCTCAAAACAGTGAGGATGTGGAAACTGGGTGTGGGGTCTCTGGGGAGTGCTGGGGGTCTCAGCCACTCCTGGGATGAGGTGGGCTGCTCCCATTGCACTCACCCTCCATGAGATAATTTGAGCATCCTTCTATTGCAGGCCCCCCACCCTGGGGTGATGTAGGGGTGTCCCTGTGGGACAACAGACCTTGTAGATGTCTATGAGGTGCTGCTTTGGTTTGGTGTAGGTGTTGGTAGCAGAGGAGGGGTCCAGGAGTGGCTCCTGTCAGAAGATATAAAGCTCCCCCAGGTCCAATGTCAATCCAGAAAAGTCTCTCTCTCCATCATTTTCTCTCTCCATCATTTTCTCTCTCCTTCTCTACATGGGGGAAGGGGGAGGGGATTAAGAGCATTGTTGTCTCTGGACTAATTGCTGATCCTGAGTCAAAGTGTGACAGAGGAGACACATCCCACCTTGGTGACACCGTTACAACCTCAGGAAGTCCAGAATTCAGTCCTAACCCGTCCCTCTCCAACCCCAGAATTCCATCCTATCGCTGTCCCCCTCCAGCCCCACAATTCCATCCCATTCATAGCGTAAAATCCCACCAAAGAAAACTCTCTCAGACCCTTTTGGCGCTCTTAGAAAACAGCAGTCTTCATTGCAGGGCTGGATGCTTGTGGAACAACTTCCACAGTCATGCATGAATCTTCCTCACCACATTTGGCTCATCTAGACCTACGACACATTCATGATCATCTCGGAACATGGGAAACGTTTCTTTGACATGCTCACATTGTTACTATGTTTCCCTGCGCCTGCACAAGAGATGGTTAAAACCCCTGCCAGGAGCGTTTGGATGGTCTCTGGTGCCCCTTTGTGGTGGTTGGAGAGAGATTTTCCTGGTGAGCTTCAGTAGAACCCACATCCTTTGCTCCCCAACAGGGACCCTGTTCAGTGAAGGGCTGACACGGTTGGACTCAGCATCGGCAACTGAACCAGCGACAATAACGCTCTCGATCCCCTCCCCCTCTCACCCAGGTAGGGAAGGAGAGAGAGAATGAGGAGAGAGACTTTCTGGATTGGAAACTAAACTACACAGGTTGAATTAAACACCAATGAGAAAAGCAAAGAGGCACAATGATACACAAGTGTGTTTAGGAATGTGCAAAACCCTCTTGCCTCCCCCACCCCCACAGCTCCCCCGGCATCTCCTGAGCTGTGAGCAGTCCCAAAATGTCCCGGAGCTGCCGGAGAGAGCAGCAGAGCAGACAGGAGCTGAGGGGAGAGCGATGAGGGGCAGGACTGCACGAGCCTGGGGATCAACGGGGATGGACAGATGGAGTCCTCCCTGGACGCCGGCCATGGATGGGAGAGAAGGGGAGAAGAAGCAGGAAGGGGCTTCACTTCCATGATCCCTGACCTTTCACCAAATCCCACGTGGATAAGTATGTATGGAATGTCTCTGGCCAACTTTGCTGTCCATCTAGGCCGCTCCTCCCTGCGGGAGGGTCTCTAGATATGACTCTTCTGCTCCTTTAGTGGCCAAAGCCATAAATCTGACAAAGGAGCAAAGTGTCCTTGGTCTCTCAGCAGCATCTATAAACATTCCAGCGTTATCAGTCCAGCAGCTGCAACACTTGCAAGTTCCAGCAAGTGGCTGCTTAAAAGAGAGCTCCCTGAAGGAAAAATACCAGTAAAAAGAAACGTGGCTTCATCCTGGCTCAAAGCAGGAGAGTGTTGATGTGTACGAGCACTGAAGGTTGGTCTGTCCCCCTGTGCTCAAGTGAGGCTGCGTGAGAGTGGATTATCCAAGTGGCAAATCCAAAGCAGGGAGATGTAACTGGGAGGTGCTTCATTAAGGCCACAGACAGAACAAGGTGCAGATGGGCCTTGGTAACTGCACTGACTGCAACAGCACTATAACAGGGGTTAATCTTGCAGCAATAACAACACCAAGTACACAATACACAGCACACCCGGGGATGCTATCACCCCTCCCCAAAAGGTGAAAGTTGTGATATCTCACCCCAGGAGGTGTCCCTGCCTGGGGGAAGAAGAGAGGATCAGGCCCTTTGCCCTGCCCCAGGGGAGGGGCTCTTCTCACCCCAAACAAAGGATTGAAGAACTCATTTATTACCTTTTGAAGTGATTCCTGAGCTGACGCCATATTATGGTCCACAAGAAACTGGAGAAAGAATCGTTGGTGGGACAGAGCTTGGAAAATAAGGTGACCTTGACTGTGCTCCTTCATTCTTGGTGATCCCTGAGGTGTTTCTGGCCATGATGGATGACCTCCCATCTCTGGGAAAACCTCTTCTCTCACTGGGAGCTGCTAAAGGGTCGTTCACCCGTATGGGTCTGTTGATGTCTCATCATGGCAGAGCAGTCACTTAAGCTCCTCTGGCACTGGGGACACGTGTAGGGTTTCTCTCCCATGTGGATGCGTTGATGGCCGATGAGCACAGAGCTGCTGGCAAAGCTCTTCCCACACTCCACACACCTGTAGGGTCTCTTACCTGTGTGGATTCGCTGGTGCTGCTTTAAGTTGAATTTGTTAAGAAAACTCTTCCCACACTCCAGACACTTGAAGGTTCTCTCACCCGTTTGGAGTCCCTGGTTCTGGGTTATAGATGATCTGCTGAGAAAATCAGCAGCTAGAGGGTCAGTCATCTGCATGGAGCCGTTGATGTCTCCGCAAGTGTGAGCGTTGACTGAAGCTCTTCTGGCACTGGGGACACGTGTAGGGTTTCTCTCCCGTGTGGATGCGATGATGGTCGAGGAACGTAGAGCTCCTGGCAAAGCTCTTCCCGCAGTTGGGACACATGTAGGGTTTCTCTCCTGTGTGGATGCGTTGATGGTTGATGAGCACAGAGCTCCAGGCAAAGCTCTTCCCACAGTCGGGACACGTGTAGGGTTTCTCTCCTGTGTGGATGTGTTGATGGTTGATGAGCACAGAGCTGCTGGCAAAGCTCTTCCCGCAGTCGGGACACGTGTAGGGACGTTCACCCGTGTGGACCCGGAGGTGAGATCTGAGGCCTGAGCTCCACATAAAGTTCTTCCCACACTTAGGACACACGTAGGGTTTTTCCCCAGTGTGGATACGTTGGTGACATAACCAAGTACTCCTGCTATAGAAGCTCTTCCTGCACTGAAGACACTTAAACAACTTCTCACCCCTGTGGATCTGACGAGGTTGAGTTAATGCGGAAATGTAGGCAAAGCTCTTCCCGCACTCCTGGCACGTATGAGCTCGGTCATCTGAATGGACCTGTTCATGTCTCCGCAAGTTGGAGCCATACCTGAAGCTCTTCTGGCACTGTGGACACGTGTAGGGTTTCTCTCCCGTGTGGATGCGTTGATGGATGATGAGTGCAGAGCTCCTGGCAAAGCTCTTCCCACACTCCAGACACCTGAAGGGTCTCTCACCTGTGTGGATTCGCTGGTGCTGGAATAAATTGGAATTTTCAGCAAAGCTCTTCCCACACTCCAGACACCTGAAGGGTCTCTCACCTGTGTGGATTCGCTGGTGCCACGTTAATCTTGATCTTCTGTTAAAAGTTTTCCCACAGTCGTGGCACTCGTGGGACATGGCACCGGGGCAAGGGCGTCACCGTGGGACCAGACACCAGGTGGCTCCAGCAGGGCCACCCCTATAGGGCTGCTCACCCCTATGGATGAGTGGAGATGGGCCGGGTGGATCTCCTCCCGATGGTGGAGATGGGCCGGGCAGATCCTGACCCTTTCGCGCGTTCCTCACCAACAGCAAGTTTGTCTCCCACCTGGATTTGATGACGCTTCACCAAGGTTGAGCAGTGACCAAAAGCTCTCCCACCCTTGGGGCACACAAATGGATCCTCCAATGGGTCAATAAAGCTTAATTTTGGTTCAAGCTGTGGCCACCCTCAGAGAAGTTCCCGGGTTTTTGATGGGGGCGTCACATCAAACCTGCTCTGAGAGAAAATGGGGTGCATGGTGAAATGGGGGCGTTACCCATGGAGATGGACACCCTCCCCCCATCTAAACCTCAAAACAGCGAGGTGGGGAGACACTGGCTGCAGGATCTTTGGGGAGTGCTGGGGGTCTCAGCCACTCCTGGGATAAGGTGGGCTCCTCCCATTGCACTCACCCTCCATGAGATGAGATGGGCATCCTCCCATCGCAGGCCCCCCACCCTGGGGTGATGTAGGGGTGCCCCTGTGGGACAACAGACCTTGTAGATGTCTATGAGGTGCTGCTTTGGTTTGGTGTGGGTGTTGGTAGCAGGGGAGGGGTCCAGGGGTGGCTCCTGTCAGAGGATGAAAAGCTCCCCCAGCTCCAAAATCTGCAGCCACAGCTCTGGCCAAGGCCGAGGCATCAGAGACAATGGATGGGCCTCTGCGACTGAGAGATGAAAGAAGGGAAACCTGAGAGCAGAGGAGAGGGGCAGGTGGAGAACTCGGTGGAGAGCAGTGAGAGCAGGGGTGAGAGCAGCACTGGAGCAGAGATACCAAGGGCAGGGAGGAAGGAGGGGGAGGAGGTGTGTCCTGGTTTGAGCCAGGATGAAGCTCATTTTCCTTTTCCTGATTTGTTTTCCTTCAGTAAGCTCTCTTTTAACTACCAACAAGTGTTCCTGCTAGTGGACTGATACCACCTGGAATGTTGATGTTTCTGCTGAGACGTGAAGGTCAGTCTGTTCTACTCAGTGAATCTGCCACTACTGATGCTACTGAGAGCAGGGGAGTTGTATCTCTGACCCCCCGTAGGGGGCTGGACTAGACAGACAGCAGAACTGACCAAAGCTATTCCATTCCATATATCTACATAAGCCCAGAGGAAGGACAGAGATCACAGAAGACAACTTCCTTCCTGCTTCTTCTTCCCTTCTCTTCCATCCATGGCCGGCGTCCGGGGAGGACTCCATCCATCCATCCATCCATCCATCCATCCATCCATCCATCCCTGTCGACCCCCAGACTCAGGCATCTCTGACCTCATAACCCTCATTCCCCAGCCCCTGTCTGCTCTGCCTTATCTCCTGCCTGTGGGCTGAGACATTTCAGGGCTGCTCACAGCTCAGGAGATGCCCGGGGGAGTTGCTGGGGGAGGGGGGAGGAAAGATGCTTTTGCACATTCCTGAACATACTTGTATATAATTGTACATATAATTCAAGCTGTCTTATACAGTTTTCAATCCAGCAAAGTCTCTCTCCTCCTTCTCTCTCTCCTTCCCTACCTGGGTGTCAGGGGATCGAAAGCATTCTTGTCTCTGGTTTATTTGCCAATCCTGAGTCAAACAGTGACAAGGTGCCACAGCAGAGGTTCTGCTGCAGCCCGTGGGGAGATGGCAGCTGTCCCCTGCAGCCCGTGAAGGACCACGGTGGGACAGATGTGCACCTGCACCCGTGGAGCTGCAAAGAAGCCCATGGAGCCCAAAGAAGCCCGTGGCTCTGTGAACAGCCCAGGCTGGAGCAGTGTGTTCCTGAGGGACTGCACCTGGGGGGAGGGACTCGTGTTGGGGGGTTGGTGAAGGACTCTCTCCCGTGGGAGGGACCCCGCGGTGGAGCAGGGGAAGGCTGTGAGGAGTCCTCCCCCTGAGGGGGAAGGAGCAGCTGAAAACAGCGAGTGACCAACTGGCCGTAAAGCCCCTTCCCTGTCCCCCTGTGCCGCTGGGGGGAGGAGGGAGAGAAATGGGAACAAAGTCATTTGGGCCCGGGAAGCAGGGAGGGGTGGGGTGAGGTGTTTCAGCTCTGCTTTTTGTCTGTTTTACCCGGGACCCTAATCAGTGAGTGAACCCTCCCTGTCCTTGTCTGGCCCCGTGAGCTTCTAGTTGGATTTTCTCCTCCTCACTCCACAGCTGCGGGGTTGGGGCAGTGAGCAGCCACCTGGGTCTTTGTTGTTGGTCTGGCCCAAACCAGGACACAGGCAAAGGGGACACTGGGCATCTCCCCCATCTTTACAAGTTCATTCATAAACATCATTAGTCTGCTCAGAATCAATCAATACACCAAGTCCCACCTCATCAACCCGTGTTGTCCTTTAGAGCCTTAAAGCTCATCCAGTCCCATTTCCTGCCATGGGCAGGGACACCTCCCACTAGTCCAGGCTGCTCCAAGCCCCATCCAACCTGCCCTTGAACACTTCCAGGGATAGCGACGCCACAGCTTCTCTGGGCAACGTGGGCCAGGGCCTCACCAGCCTCACAGCAAAGAATTTCCTCCTAAGATCACAGAAGCATAGAGTGTGTTGGCTTGGAAGGGACCTTTAAAGGCCATCTAGTCCAGATGGTGAGATCAAGAGCACCCTGATGAAGGTTGCTGATGACACCAAGAGGAGTGGAGAGGTTGACACTCCAGAAGGGAGAGCCACCCTCCAGGATGGACTGGACAGGCTGGAGCAGTGGGCTAGCAGGAACCTTAAGAAGTTCCACAGCGAGAAGCGTAAGGTCTTGCACCTGGGAACACATAACCCAGGAGTGCAGTTCAGACTGGGATCCACCTGGCTGGAGAGCAGCCCTGTGGAAAGGGACCTGGGGGTCTTGGTGGATAACAGGCTCAACATGAGTGAACAATGTGCTGCAGTGGCAAAGAAAGCCAACAGGATGCTGGGCTGCATCAACAAGGGCATCAGCAGCAGAGATAAAGAAGTCATCATCCTGCTCTACTCACACAGAATCACAGAATCACCAAGGCTGGAAAAGACCTTTAAGATCATCAACTCCAGCCTATGACCAACACCACCACATCATCTAGACCATGGCACTAAATGCCACATCCAGCCTTGCCTTGAACACATCCAGGGATGGTGCCTCCACCACTTCCCTGGGAAGTCTATTCCAATGTCCAATCACCCTCTCCGTGAGGAAGTGCTTCCTAATATCCAACCTAAACCTCCCTTGCAGCAACTTCAGGCTGTGCCCTCTTGTCCTGTCACCAGTTGCCTGGGAGAAGAGCCCAGCCCCCACCCGACTACAACCTCCCTTCAGGTAGTTAAAGAGAGTGATGAGGTCCCCCCTGAGTCTCCTCTTCTCCAGGCTAAACAACCCCAGCACCCTCAGCCTCTCCCTATAAGACTTTCGCTCTAGTCCTTTCACCAGCCTTGTTGCTCTCCTCTGGACCCGCTCCAGCACCTCAACGTCCTTCTTGAAGTGAGGGGCCCAGAACTGTACACAGTACTAGAGGGGAGGCCTCACCAGTGCTGTGTACAGGGGGAGAATTACATCCCTACTCCTGCTGGCCACTTGTCAGACCACCCCTGGAGTATTGGGTTCAGTTCTGGTCCCCGCTCTACAAAAAGGACACAGACAGGCTGGAGAGGCTCCAGAGAAGGGCCACAAGGATGGTCAGAGGAATGGAGGACCTGCCATATGAGGGGAGCCTGAGAAAAATGGGTTTGTTCAGACTGGAGAAGGCTTAGGGGAGACTTCATCACCATGTCCCAGTACTTCAAGGGTGGCTACCAAGAAGATGGAGACTCCCTATTTACCAGGAGTCACATGGAAAAGACACTTTGAAGTCTCAGCTTGACAGGGTGCTGAGCCACCTCCTAGAAACTGCAGTAGTACCTAGAAACGTTGGACCAGATGGTCCTTGAGGTCCCTTCCAACCCGGCATTCTACGATTCCATGATACTAAAATACCCACCCACAGGCTCGAGGGACCCCTACTAACAACAACCCCCCACCCCTTCAGCAGACACAGTGACATTCCTGAGCATTGTCACTTGGAATGGAAGGGAGGGATTAGTGACCCATCGTGTGTGCCAGTGATAGAACAATGTTAGAGAGCAAGTTCTTTCTCAGGTTTTTGGGTATCAAAGTAGCATTTGTGTTGTCACAGTAAAATTGGGTCACTGAAAGAACCCTCTAACACGTGTCTTTCAGTTTCCGAAGGGAGGCATTCTTCATTGCAGAGCTGGATGCACCAGAGATAGGTCTCAGAGTCCTGCGTGCCATAAGTGCCAAGTGGCAAGAATGACACTGTCCTACCAGATACATATGCATCAGATTTCCTGGAACTCCTTGTAATATTAGTGTTCTCCTTATCTATGCATTTGAAGCCTCTTAGGTGGGGGTCTTCGGTGGTCTCGGCCAATTTCCAACTGCAAGGCCCCCAGTTCCTTGAGCTTGGTCTCTGTTCACAGGCAAAAGGCCTGGAGACTGCTCAGGTAAATGCCACTCAACAGGACCATGCAAGGGAACGTTGTCCCAAAAATGGCCATGTTGCCCATGGTTTCAGCTATCAGTGTTTCGGGAAGCTAAGCTTGCTCTGTGGAACAGCCCCCTGCTCCCTTTTCTGGGCAGAACTGCATAGGAAAGCAACTCTCTCGACCCTGTGTGTGGATGGGCTTCTTGCCCACCGGCTGACAGCCCCGCTATCGCCACAACAGCCCCGTGTCTGAACACGCTCTGCTGGATGCGGAGCAGCTGCACGGCACGGCAGACCCGCACCCAAACGCTGACAGCCCCCAGCCCGGGCTGCGCCTCAGTCCCGCCGAAAGCCCGGCTGCTCGCTCGCTTGGGCGGAGGGCACGACCCCTTGGCAGGCCGGCTGGGCGGAGAGCGGGGCGGGAGCCGAGCAGCGGGCCTGCCCGCCCCCGGGAAGGGCTCTGGGCAGCCCAGGCGCGGCCTCAGCCCGCGGGCGGCTCCTGGCAGGCTCCGGGGCCCGGCACGGTCCCGCCGCGGCCCGGCTCCCCCCCGGCCGGCCGCGCACCCGCCAGCCCTCGGGCGCCAGGGGACGCCCCGGGACCTTGCCGAGGACTTGCTGCCGCCGCTGCGCCGGGCCGCCGGCACCCGCGTTCCGCGCTCCCCCCGCCACGCCGGCGCGGCTGCTGGCGGCCATTGACCGCCCTCAGCGGGGAGCAGCGGAACCGCCGGGCGGAGCAGAGCGGCTCTTCCGCCTGGAGACGGCGAGCGGAGGCCAATGGCCCCTCTGCCAGGTTAAAGCCATTCCCCTCGTCCCATCAGCACTCCTGCCCTTGTCCAAAGCCCCTCCCTCCCTCCCTCCCTCCCCAGCTTTCCTGGAGCCCCTGCAGGCACGGGAAGGTGCTCTAAGGTCTCCCCGCAGCCTTGTCTTCTGCAGGCTGAACACCCCCATCTCTCCCAGCCTGGCTCCAGAGCACAGCTGCTCCAGCCCTCACATCATCTCCATGGCCTCCTCTGGACTCGCTCCAACAGCTCCGTGTCCTTCCTGGCTTGGGGGCTCCACAACGGGACCCAGCCCTGCAGGGGGGTCTCATCAGGCACTACTTCCTCTTGGCCACCTTGCAAAGCTGTCTCAGGCCAGCCCTCGCTGGAGGACAGTGGGACAGACCTGTAAGGCTGTTGACTGGCCGTGCACATAACCACACATCATCCTCTGCTCAGAAACCCTTGATCAACACTTGGAATGTCAGACACCCCCCGCGTCCCCCTGCGAGAGGCTTCTTGGGTACCGAGGGGGCTGTGGGCTGAAATCCCAGAATCCTGCTGCTTGGAAAAGACCTGGAAGATCTTGGAGCCCAGCACTAACCCAACTCTACCAACCATTAACCCAACTCTGCCGACTCCAGTGCTAAGCCATGTCTCCCAAGTGAAACGCCCCATCACACCCACCCACTCCTGGTATGATTTTATGATTTGGGGGCTCCCCATTGCAGCCCCCAGCCCCCGGATCGGTTGGGGTCCCCTGGGATAAACTGGAGTCCCCCATCAGAGGCCCTGTTTTTTAGAAGTATTTGGGGGTCCCCAATGCAGCCTCCCATCGCCAGGATGATTTGGGGTCCCCAGGGATGACTTGGGAGGTACCCAATCACAGCCCCCCACCCCCGGATGAGTTGGGGTCCTCCCCGAACTTGGGTTGCTCGCACCCAGTGGCGTGTATTGGGATACCCCCCCCATCAACCCCCACCCCCAGTACCTGCAGCGGGGGGGCACAGCCCAGGCCGAGGGGGCGATGCTCTCTCCGTCACGAATTGGGGTGCCCGGTTGCCGAGCGAAACCTCTCGGAACCTGCAGCGCGACCGCAGGAAGCGGCGGAGAATAAAGCGGCGGGGAATAAAGCAGCTGGGAATAAAGCGGCGGGGCGGGGCCATGGGAGGGGGGTCAGGGTGCCAGGGGGAGGGGTTGGAAGTTTGGTGGGGGGTGAGACACCTGTGTGTGTACGTGTGTGTCACCGTAAAATCCGGCCGAAGCAAACTCTCTCAGGCTCGTTTTGGAGTTCGAGAGCGCAGGCATTCCCAGGCAACAAAACAAAACAGATGAAATTCTTGGACAGGTGTAAGGGAGATGCGAGGGGCAGCAAAAAAGCAAAAAAGAATGCAGACTTCTTGATATCCTGGAAAAGATAACCACATTCAAACCCAGGTTCTGTAGAATGAAGAAACATTTTAAAGTGTACAAGAAAACTGTTGAAATTAACATTGCTTTCTTTGTTACAGGTCTGCTGCCTTCAGCTGTACCTTTCATTGAAAAGTGGAGAGTTGGTTCCCCATGTCCACAGACTGTGAAAACCTCCTCCAACATTTCCAGGTGCTAAACCAAACCCAATTACAATATAGGCCAGAAGGGGCCAGAACAGGTCAAGTGCCAGGGAGCCTTAGAGTTGGTTATGGTCCCATCTTCCTTCTGGAAGACAAAACAAAAGACAGATCCCGACTCAGCCCGTGAGCCCGAGGTTAAAAGGAGGGTATCATACTTCTCCTCGAGAAGGCATCTCCACTAAAACTGGCTGTCCTGGCTAATGGAGCAGGTTTGCAGGCTCCTTAGTCTCCTTTCTTCTGGGGAGTGTGAATGAAGGTGTGAGACAGCACGCAGGAAGTCATGGGCATCCAGTAACTCCCCAGATAAATACTAAGGATGCAACATAATAGGATGTTAATACCATTTAATTACCAATCATCAGAATAAAACACACTGAAACAAAAAAAAATACCACGTGAACAAAGAGCATCTTCTGTGATTTGTAGGAGTCAATCTAACCCCTAAGACACACAGCAAACAAGGAAGCTGTGTGTGTTAGAAGAGTAAACTGAGCAAACTGCCAGGGAAGCAGGGAAAAGATATTAGAAGCACACAGGGCACAATAGAGGTCAAAAGCAACATCTGAAGCACAAAAGATGGGTATGAGAAACTGTCACCAACAGGTGAAGTCCACATCCAAGCACCATGAGGCTGTGAAAATCCAAACTCAGGACTCCATAGTCACGGTGACTATTAAGCAGGGATTCTTTATTGGCAGCACTGGGCAACACTGGGGATGTCTCCACCATAAGTGCTTCAAAACAAAGTCAGCAAAACACCCACACTAATAGACACACAAAGCCCAGGCATCTTCAGTTTTAATTATGCATGCTCGAGGGTCTCCCGTGGGGGTCCTTGTTGAGTTTAGTCCTTTGTCTTCTTAGTTCTGTCTCCTGCTGCCTTCAGCCCATTTCCAACTGCTTTGCTAGCTATTTACATGTAAAAGGCCCTGAGTTTGAGTTACCCCTTTGCAGACATTGGGCACTGCGGCGGTTAAAAGTAGGCTGTTGGCATTCAGAGCCTGTCATCAATTGTAAGCCTCCACTCCACTGGCCGTTTGGCTTTTTAACTGGCCAGGCAGAAGAATTCAAGACAAAGTGCACACAGGTGAGAAGACCTTTTTCTTTCAAGTCTGATTACCACCCTGACTGTTGGTCTTCAAGGGGCATGAAGAGCGGGACACTGTCCCCTCATCCTCCCAGCCACCGGGCTGCAATCCGGACCCTCAACTGCACATCTTCGACATTCTCAGCCCCTTTCCCCGACTTACAACAACTTTCCTTACTTAGTAGACAGAAGCAAAACCCGTAGTCCAATAAGCAACGTCAGTAATTCAAAAGACCAAAATCACCACAACCAGACAGCTCTTCATCAAATCACGGAGACAGAAACCCTAGTCCAGTGAACAAACGTTATCGCAGTTTTGGCAGGGCCTACAGAACAAGTTATCAGCTCATCTCTTTCATTCTCAGCGAGCCTTCTAATCCCCATCCACCCTCCGCCCCCGGGCTCTCCATGGGGGGCGGAGGCCGCTAATTGTCCTGCTCAGCTCTCCCAGTCACAATGGGTTCCGGCAAATCTGGGAGAGGGAGGGGGGGGGCACTGGCTGCTTTTTCCTTCACGGTCAGCTTTCTCACGCCTCGCGGAAAAGGGTGATTGCTCTGGCCAAGCAATCAATATTTTTTTCAACCAATCTGTGGGGATCCCCTTCATTAATTCAGACGGAATCCCCTTTTGCCAACCAAGATGCCAAAGGTGTCTCCTCGCCGACGGGGCAAGAAGGTTGGGTGGGGGACGCCTGAATCTTTTTCCTGGGGGTCTCTCACGAGGGGATGGACTTGCCCATGGGACTGCTTCAGTTTGTGATCGATGAGCAGAGGGATTAACCGGCCCATATTTCCGGCCATAATTAATCAGCTCCTGGCAAATCTCCCCCCAAGTCCATATTTTTCACCTTTGGCAGTTACCATCCTGAGCTGTAATTGTGATCTCCTCTAGTCGCTCAAGTGGGGTGGCAGCTTCAATCTGTCCCTGCCGTTGAATCCTGATAGATCTTTATGGGTGCAAAGTGGAGCATAGGAGGTTCAAGGTGAATATCCGAAAACTTTTTTTACTGTAAGAGTGACAGAGCACTGGAACAGGCTGCCCAGGGAGGTTGTGGAGACATTCCACAACCCTTCACTGGAGACATTCAAAACCCGCCTGGATGCGTTCCTATGTGATGTGCTCTAGGTGACCCTGCTCTGGCAGGGGGGGTTGGACTAGATGATCTTTCGAGGTCCCTTCCAACCCCTAGGATTCTATGATTCTATGATTCTATGATCTAAGGGATTCAGGAAGCTCACGACTTAACGAGTTCCTCCTTTCTGTATCCACCGGCAATAACTTTGGGGATTCCTGAACATCCTCAACATCCATCTGCTTCTTTTTTAGTTAACATGATCTGATCCCCCCCCCCCACAAAGAGACCTTCCACACATACTCTGCCTTACATTCCTTGGGGCTTCTGCCAAAATCTTAACTTGGCAAGTTCCAAAGTGGAAAGAGTACCTCTTTTGTTATCATCTGAGGTTGAGTATTGTGATCAGCATCATAAAGATACTCTGGTTTTACCAGCGGTCTCAGGAGGGGGGACATTTCTAACGGATCTACCCTTTTCTGTAGTTCTTCTAACTCTTTGGAGGGACATAATCCACAACTAGTATCAGATTTCTCCTCGCTGCCCCCCTCTGCCTTGGCAAAAGCCCACACAACCCCTGAGAGGCCTTGCACTTTGCTCTTGTCTTCTTCCAATTTCTCTCGGAGGGATTTTACCTCTTCCTGCACGGCTGACACTGCCGCTCCCAAAACTGCACAAACTATAGCTTTACCCTTACTGAGTCGCAACTTTGCCTCCTTTTGCAGTGCAGAGACACGATCTGCCACACTCTGCAGATTGTACCAATGATCTTGAGCCCAGTCCCGTCCCGACACTGACGGATGGGCATCCAAAGTTTCCAAGATCTTAAACAATATCTCGGGATCAACAGGATGGGAAGAATCCCCTGTATGATGTTCCTTTTCCATTACTACTTAACTCACAAAATCAGGGACAAAGGTCTCAGGGAGGACAAGAACTTAGATTTTACAACGGCCACCAACAGCACTCCCCAAGAGGATACACACACGCTTACTTCTTAACTCACAGTTATAACCCAGCCCTCTACCAGTGGACCAGAACTCCAAAAGAAAATAAAAAGGGAAGGAAATGATCCTTCCCCAAGCCTATCCACTGGCCAGGTGAATAGGGTCTCATCTCCAACTGCACTAGGCACCTCTCTGAGAGGTGGAGATACCAACCCAGCGTTCCACCAAATAACCTCCACCCACAAGGAACAGAGGCCCCTGGCTTCTCTCCTCTCCAAGCAAGAGAAAGCTGCAGTTCTGAACCCTGAGAGGTCAACCACTAAAGCCCCCCCATTGTCTCTTTCCCTACAGGCACCGAGGCAACACCTCACACACAAAAACTCCATTCATATATCTACGTAACCCACAGCTCGGTGTAACGTCAGAGATTACAGAAGACAACTTCCTTGCTGCTGCTTCTTCCCTTCCCTTCCGTCCATGGCCGGCGTTCGGACAGGACTTTGTCCATCCCCGTTGATCCCCAGGCTCGTGCAGTCCTGCCCCTCATCACTCTCCCCTCAGCTCCTGTCTGCTCTGCCGCTCTCTCCGGCAGCTCCAGGACATTTTGGGACTGCTCACAGCTCAGGAGATGCCGGGGGAGTTGTGGGGGTGGGGGAGGCAAGAGGGTTTTGCACATTCCTGAACACACTTCTATATATTTGTGCCTGCTGCTCACTCACCCCCCCGCCCCCCCACTGTGGGATGGGGAGGACAAGAACCAAGTAGAAGCCTCTGGGTCGAGACAAGGACAGGGAAGGTTCACTCACCAATTATGGTCACGGGCAAAACAGACTCAACTTGGGGGAAAACTCCACTTGATTTATCACTCACCAGATGCAAAGAGGACAAAAAGCAGAGCTGAAACGCCTCACCCCACCCCTCCCTGCTTCCCGGGCCCAAATGACTTTGTTCCCGTTTCTCTCCCTCTTCCCCCCAGCGGCACAGGGGGACAGGGAAGGGGCTTTACGGCCAGTTGGTCACTCGCTGTTTTCAGCTGCTCCTTCCCCCTCAGGGGGAGGACTCCTCACAGCCTTCCCCTGATCCACCGCGGGGTCCCTCCCACGGGAGAGAGTCCTTCACCAACCCCCCAACACGAGTCCCTCCCCCCAGGTGCAGTCCCTCAGGAACACACTGCTCCAGCCTGGGCTGCTCACAGAGCCAGGGGCTTCTTTGCAGCTCCACGGGTGCAGGTCCACATCTGTCCCACCGTGGTCCTTCACAGGCTGTAGGGGACAGCTGCCGTCTCCCCACGGGCTGCAGGGGAACCTCTGCTGTGGCACCTCCTCCCCCTCCTTCCTCCCCACCCTTGGTATCTCTGCTCCAGCGCTGCTCTCACCCCTGCTCTCACTGCTCTCCACCGAGTTCTCCACCTGCCCCTCTCCTCTGCTCTCAGGTTTCCCTTCTTTCATCTCTCAGTCGCAGAGGCCCATCCATTGTCTCTGATGCCTCGGCCTTGGCCAGAGCTGTGGCTGCAGCTTTTGGAGCTGGGGGAGCTTTTCATCTTCTGACAGGAGCCACCCCTGGGCCCCTCCCCTGCTACCAACACCCACACCAAACCAAAGCAGCACCTCATAGACATCTACAAGGTCTGTTGTCCCACAGGGGCACCCCTGCATCACCCCAGGGTGGAGGGCCTGCAATGGGAGGATGCCCAAATTATCTCATGGAGGTTGAGTGCAATGGGAGGAGCCCACCTCATTCCAGGAGTGGCTGAGACCCCCAGCACTCCCCAAAGATCTTGCAGCCAGTTACCACATCCTCGCTGTTTTGAGGTTAAGGATGGGGGGAGGGTGTCCGACTCCATGGGTAACTCCCCCATTTCACCATGCACCCCATTTTCTCCCAGAGCAGGTTTGATGTGACGCCCCCATCAAAAACCCGGGAAGTTCTCCGAGGGCGGCCACAGCTTGAACCAAAATTCAGCTTTATTGACCCATTGTAGGATCCTTTTGTGTGCCCCAAGGGTGGGAGAGCTTTTGGTCACTGCTCAACCTTGGTGAAGCGTCATCAAATGCACGTGGGAGACGAACTTGCTGTTGGTGAGGAACACAGGAAAGGGTCAGGATCTGCCCGGCCCATCTCCACCATCGGGAGGAGATCCACCCGGCCCATCTCCACTCATCCATAGGGGTGAGCAGCCCTATAGGGGTGGCCCTGCTGGAGCCACCTCGTGTCTGGTCCCACGGTGACGCCCTTGCCCCAGTGCCATGTCCCACGAGTGCCACGACTGCGGGAAAAGTTTTAATATAAGACCAAGTTTCATGCGGCACCAGCAAATCCACACGGGTGAGAGACCCTTCAGGTGTGTGGAGTGTGGGAAGAGCTTTGCCAGCAGCTCTGTGCTCATCGGCCATCAACGCATCCACACGGGAGAGAAACCCTACACGTGTCCCCAGTGCCAGAAGAGCTTCAGTCGACGCTCACACTTGCGGAGACATCAACAGCTCCATGCAGATGACTGACCCTCTAGCTGCTCCTAGGGTGAAAAGAGGTCCTACGATTGTGACCACTGCAGGAAAGATTTTTCTCAGCAGATCATCTATAACCCAGAACCAGGGACTCCAAACGGGCGAGAGAACCTTCAAGTGTCTGGAGTGTGGGAAGAGTTTTCTTAACAAATCCAAGTTAAAGCAGCACCAGCGAATCCACATGGGCGAGAGACCCTACAGGTGTCTGGAGTGTGGGAAGAGCTTTGCCAGCAGCTCTGTGCTCATTGACCATCAACGCATCCACACGGGAGAGAAACCCTACACGTGTCCCCAGTGCCAGAGGAGCTTAAGTGACTGCTCTGCCATGCTGAGACATCAACAGGTCCATACGGGTGAACGACCCTTTAGCAGCTCCCAGTGAGAGAAGAGGTTTTCCCAGAGATGGGGGCTCATCCGTCATGGCTGGACGCACCTCAGGGATCACCAAGAATGAAGGAGCACAGTCAAGGTCACCCTATTTTCCAAGCTCAGTCCCACCAACAATTCTTTCTCCAGTTTCTTGTGGACCATAATATGGCGTCAGCTCAGGAACTACTTCAAAAGGTAATAAATGAGTTCTTCAATCCTTTGTTCGGGATGAGAAGAGCCCCTCCCCTGGGGCAGGGCAAAGAGCCTGATCCTCTCTTCTTCCCCCAGGCAGGGACACCTCCTGGGGTGAGATATCACAACTTTCACCTTTTGGGGAGGGGTGGAAGCATCCCCGGGTGTGCTGTGTATTGTGTACTTGGTGTTGTTATTGCTGCAGGATTAACCCCTGTTATAGCGCTGTTGCAGTCAGTGCAGTTACCAAGGCCCATCTGCACCTTGTTCTGTCTGTGGCCTTAATGAAGCACCTCCCAGTTACATCTCCCTGCTTTGGATTTGCCACTTGGATAATCCACTCTCACGCAGACTTACTTGAGCACAGGGGGACAGACCAACCTTCAGTGCTCGTACACATCACTCTCTCCTGCTTTGAGCCAGGATGAAGCCACGTTTCTTTTTACTGGTATTTTTCCTTCAGGGAGCTCTCTTTTAAGCAGCCACTTGCTGGAACTTGCAAGTGTTCCAGCTGCTGGACTGATAACGCTGGAATGTTTATAGGTGCTGCTGAGAGACCAAGGACACTTTGCTCCATTGTCAGATTTATGGCTTTGGCCACTAAAGGAGCAGAAGAGTCGTATCTAGAGACCCTCCCGCAGGGAGGAGCGGCCTAGATGGACAGCAAAGTTGGCCAGAGTCATTCTATACATACATACCTATGTGGGGCTTGGTGTAAGGTCACGGATTGTGGAAGTCAAGCCCCTTCCTGCTTCTTCTCCCCTTCTCTCCCATCCACGGCCAGTGTCCAGGGAGGACTCCATCTGTCCATCCCCATTGATCCCCAGGCTCGTGCAGTCCTGCCCCTCATCACTCTCCCCTCAGCTCCTGTCTGCTCTGCCGCTCTCTCCGGCAGCTCCGGGACATTTTGGGACTGCTCACAGCTCAGGAGATGCCGGGGGAGTTGTGGGGGTGGGGGAGGCAAGAGGGTTTTGCACATTCCTGAACACACTTGTGTATCATTGTACCTCTTTGCTTTTCTCATTGGTGTTTAATTCAAGCTGTCTAGTTTAGTTTCCAATCCAGAAAGTCTCTCTCCTCATTCTCTCTCTCCTTCCCTACCTGGGTGGGAGGGGGAGGGGATCGAGAGCGTTATTGTCGCTGGTTCAGTTGCCGATGCTGAGTCCAACCGTGTCAGCCCTTCACTGAACAGGGTCCCTGTTGGGGAGCAAAGGATGTGGGTTCAACTGAAGCTCTGTCGCAGCAAGAGTACAGACTAACGCACCATGATGAATGTGATCAAGCGAAAGCCGTTTATTATTAAAAATGGTGGCAATTTATACCCTTCTGATTCCAGATGTTCCACCCCAGTACAAACCCCGTTGGTTACATACATACACAGTTCATATATGATTGGCTACGTGTCTTGTCACTTGCTGTCCGTGTCATGATGACCCAAGGTGTTTTGCTTCCCAGACGGTGCCTCTCAGTTCTTGCTACAACATTCTTTTCTCACTACTTCACGAGATAACAACCGTGAGATAGGACACCTGCTGTTTGCTGGTCCCGTGGGGTACCAGGCTGTGAGACATCCGCTTGTTTACTGATCTCACGGTTTGCTTCAGGGTGCCTGACAATTTAATTCAGTCATATTAATTTTCCATAAATCCCATATTAATTTTCCATAAATCCCATATTAATTTTCCATAAATCCCAACAATTCCCCCTTTTTGTTTTAGTAATAAGGTGAGCAAAATCCAGGCTTTGGTGTATCAGTTTTTGTCAATCACAGGCCTTGTGGCCTGCCCTCCTGGATGGCCCTCTTGTAATAGAGCAGGCCATCCCTCACATCAAGGTCTGGTATGGCATATGTCTCCACTACTCAACGCCTACTGGGTTGCAGCCAGCAGCAGAGCTCGAGGTTCTTCTTGGTGGCAAGTACAGAGACCAACCCAGCCTTGCCCTCGATGATAGTAGGAGATGCTTGGCCAGCCCTAGTCCCTTCACCTTCTTTATCCAGTAACAAACTGCTACTGTGGCAAAACACACACAGGTTATATCAATGCAACAGGTTAGTCAATATAAGTAGCAAGGCACACACACAGGTTATATCAATGCAACAGGTTATTCAATAAAACACAATACAAAAATAAAAGGTTCATAATATAAAGTGCAATAAACTCTTGTTATTACAAACTACAGTGTTTGAGAGAAACTCGGTCCACATACCTTTTATAAGGAGGACGAGGTTCCGACACATGGGGCCAACATGTGTCACAAGCCATCCTGCCCACGGTGCACATTTACAGTGGGACAAGGTTAGGACACATGGGGCCAACATATGCCACAAGCCATCTCACTCTGTTCAGTATTGTCCATTCACCTTCATTATTTCTATTTCATAGCCAAATACCCGTGACCATGTTCCTCCAAAAAGAACTCTACAATTCCCCTTTTTCTTTTCTCTCTCTCCCCCCCTTTTTTTTTCTTTTTTTTTTTTTTTCTATGAACCACCCCTATCTTCTTTACAGCTTAATCTATGATGTAGTTAAGCATTTTTAAAGTACATGGTACAACAGAGAGCACAAACAATAGTACTACTAGTATGATAAGTCCATATACCATAAGATCTTTCAACCATTCAGTAATACCCCAATCCGTCAGCCATCCATCGAGGCCTACACTCGAGTGAGTTAATTGTTTTGTGAGATGTTAAAGATCCGGATCCTATTCTGTTATTGGCCCAGAATGGTCAGACAGGTTCATGCAACACATACCCTCAAAAGCCTCACATCCATGTCCGTGTGCCAATAGTAAAAGTAAAAAAAAAAATAAAAATCAATAGCTGTTCTATTTCGTAGCATGGCATATTACTAGGAAAGGAACATAACAGATCCATCTCCTGTGGTTCAAAGTCAGTGACATTTAAAGCTGCAATCATACTCGTGAAACACTTGTTACCTTATCCAAAAGCTTCTTTTGTTTCTTTTTTTTCTCGTTATTATCCTTAACATACCTAGCAAAGGAAGCATAAGTACTGAAAGGGAGCCCCAGTAAACAAGTTCGAAAAGGGTCCCCTGCTGTCATTACTGAGAAACAAAAGGAGTTCTGCTGGAAAAAGAAAAAAAATACAAAAACAACCCGCAGCAGCGGCCAGATGCTGTCAGCACTCGAGAGGGCAAAAGAATGCGGGCAGGTGGGGCGGGGGGGAAGGCGTTTTTCTGCAAGGAAAGGACCGCCAGTCCCGTTCTCAGGCTGGGCTACGGGACTGCACATCGGCTGACATTTAGTATTTATTTTCTGACCGCCTCCCCCCCGGTCGGACATTCCTTTTTAATTTGATCCACTTTTCCACAACCAAAACACTTCAAACCCACTCTGCCTACCGTAAGCTGCTGAGCAAGGGCCTCAGCCAGCATAGATACCTTAAGTGATTCTGAGCTCACATTCTGACACACCTTTAACAGCTCAGCAATCGAGTTAGCAGAGCGCCTAATTGGGGTAATTGCCTCCTGGCAGGCTACATTTACATTTCCAAAAGCCAGCTCAAAACACACACACACCGCAATCTCATTGTCTACCTGCCTTGAAAGAGCTGTCTGAAGCCAATTTATGAAAGAAACATAGGCCCCTTGTCCTGCATATACACGATCTAACAGAGCTTGTGTAAACGATGCTTGGAACCTGTGAGAGACGGACTCTATTATGGCCTTTAATCCAGCGACATCTACTGACCATTCCTGGTAATGTGCTCCCCGGCACAAGAAGAGGACAGAGGCACCAAGCGCATGCGCACAGGTCCAGACTACAGCTCCCAGGGGGCCCGGCGAGGCCGGAACCGGAGGGGGAGCGAACGGGCACGCCTTGTGAACACTTCTTCGGTGTAGCCGCGCGGTGTGGACATCGCTATGGAGGCTGCCGTGTAGCCGCTGCGCACCTTTCCTCTGTGGTTGCTGGTGTATGAGCACGCTGAACAGACTGCCCGCCTGGACTCGCTGGAGAACAAGGGTCCCGACTAGGGATCGGCTTCGGCCGCACCCCGGTGGTGAGATTTGCGAACTTGACTACACTCTGACGTTTCTTACTAACATTTACAGACATTTACCCATTCACACACACCTCTACTATACACTTACTTCCTTTAATCTCCCCAAAGGCTCTCTCTCCAAGTTCTCTCCCTCATTTTCTGTCCGGGACCGAGATTGGGGGCGGAGATTGGGAGGGGGATAGGATTGTTTGTATTATATTGTATTGTTATTGTATTGTATTGCATTATTCTTCCCTACGATTGCTGTTACTCTGTAGTTCTGTAGAAATAACCCCGCCTAGACAGTAGTGCCTTTAATAAACCTATTGATTCTTAAACATTGTTTGTGAGTGTGACAGGGAGTGGTCCTCAGCCCTCGATTCCTTTTGTGTAGGGCAGTGAGTCGCAGTTTCCCATCTCGGTTTGCGACATTTTGGCGTAGTCGGCAGGATCCGAGGGTCTGTGGTAGCCCCTGCACATAGACAAAACAAAAATGGAGGACAAAACAAGCGAAATGCGGATTGATATCGATGTTCCTAAGGAGGAGGAGTCTGACGCTGAGTCAGGCGGCCCCGAGGAACCGGAGCAGGCGGTGGGAGACACTAGTCTAGTCTACTCCACTGTTCCTAGCAGTCCGATACATGCTGAGGTACGGGCAGAGCCTCCTCGCCCGTTGTATGCTGAGGTTTTGGCACAGCCACCTGAAATGTACTCCTGCCCTTTGCACACCCGCGTGTCTGAACAGCGGGAACAGCAGGACGAGATAAGGACCCTAAGACAGGAGCTAGAGGCCCTGACGGAGCCCCTAAGACAGGTGTTGAAGCAGCAAGCCGAGGAGTTGAAGGAGTTAAAGCAACAGGTTGAGGAGTTGCCGCTGTTGAAGCAGCAAGTCGAGGAGTTGCAGGAGTTAAAGCAACAGGTTGAGGAGTTGCCGCTGTTGAAGCAGCAGGTGGAGGAGTTGCCGATGTTAAGGCGGAAAGTTGAGGAGATGCAGCCGCTAGTACAGGGGGCTGCAGAACTGACGAAAGAGCTTAAGGGTAGACAATTACAATATAGAGAATTACAGCAGGAGGTTGAGGCGTGGCAACAAAAGCAACCAAAGAGGAAAGATTTAGGGGCAAGACAAAAGGAGGAGCAGCACCCTGATTATGATAAGTTGCTACAGGAGTATACGCAGTATAAGCAGGAGTATACGCAGTATAAGCAGGAGTCTGAAAGGAAATATAGAGAGTTAAAGAAAGAACATGCTGACTTGCAGACAGAGCATGAAAAAGAGTTACAGGCTATGCAGAAGCTATTGGATGGCAGGGAAAGGGATGCTAGGTTGAGGAACCGAGACATCACAAGATTACAGGAGGAGCTTACGATCTTGGAAGGAACTCTTGAGCGGCTCCAACAGGGGACGTGTCCTACACTCCCTGATCCTCCTCAGGAGGAGAAGGAGGAGGACGCCGATGCTCTAGTACAGACACTCAGCCGGATCCTCCAAAGGACTGATATGACTAGCAAAGAAAAGGGAACGATGGTTATGGAGTTATGTGTAAATTTGTCCTCCCAAACTGAGGAGCTGCAGGAGGTGAAGAAAGTACAGCAGGCCCCGAATACCAAAACATCTGACTTCGGGTTTCAGTATACAGAGACGGCAGAGGAGGAACAGGAAGATAAGAAAGCCCTCCGACCTGTTAGGATAACCACTAGTACCCAGAGAGCAGGGGCTGCACAAGCAGATGTAGAGGTAAAGGAAAAATCCTATTCGTCTATGGAACTGGGTAAACTTAGGGAGAAATATAGCAGACTAAGGACAGAAACAGAAGCTGAATATGTCATGAGAGTGTCTCTCACAGGTGGAGATGATATTGCTTTAACTGAACGAGAAGCTGATGGCTATTGAGGACCTGGGATTACCTTACAAACTGGAGATACAACACACCCATGGTCCCTGACTCAGCGTGCAGCCCTGAGTGTAAATGGTACTGACCTGCTTGACAGAGGGGAACCAAGTATCCTGCGGGGAGGTTCCATTATGGAAAATGTTCGTAGGGCTGCGGCGCTCCAGATGATCCATGAGGGAGAACTGGCAGCAGAAAATGCAAGTCCCATGACTCTTAGGATAAGAGCACCAAGGATGAAGGTGTTAATACAGGGGCTTACCGGGATACTTCAAGTGAAAGCTGTACATTATCAGGAGGAGATTGCAGCTAGGCGGTTACAGATGACATGGGGTGACTTAGGCCGAACCTTGATGACTTGTGCTAAGAACTGTCAGGAATATGAGGGCCCTACTAAGCCCTCTGCCTCTGTGCCTAAAAAAGCTGCTCGGTTGTCATATGCAGAAGCCGCAGCCAAGCCACCCCGAGACCCCCCTTCTCCTAGGCCAGACAGATCACGGGGTGACTGGAATGTGGTAAATAGAGATAGACAGAGTAAAACACAGCAGAGGTCACCCAGAAGACAGCGGTCTCCTACACAGCATTCCCCAACACAAGATAACAAGGGGCCCTATGCTAGGCTTAAGGAAGAAGGCAGGCAGGCAGGAATGCCAGCATCGCTCCTAGCCAGGACTCGTCCTTATGAGGAGCTAAAGGAACTGATTGATTTCTTCCGTGAAGTGCTGGGACGAACCCGAGGCAGATCACAATCACGAACTCGAGCCAGATCACAAACTGGGGCCCGAGACCGGTCACAGTCTAGAACTCGGGCTCAAGCACAGGGAAGGTCCAGTAGTTCGGGAAACTAGAACTCCCTCCTCTGGCTGCGACCAGTAAGACAAAGAGGTGGAGGAGGAGGGGTAAAAAACAGAGTAATCAGTTGGTAAAAAGCCAACATGACTCACAAACAGATCAGGACGCTTCTGTAATCCAGGAACTCCCTAGTCCCCCAAATGATTGGCAAAATGTATTGCGACTCACCTATAACCAGGATGGTGATCTGGTACTCACTTGTGCTGTTGGTCCGAAACGTTATCCTGTTACTTTTATTATAGACACAGGGGCCCAAATATCTACGCTGAAAGCTGAGGAGGCGAGGCACTGTGGCATTACCACATCGTCAA
The DNA here is from genome assembly GCA_020745705.1 of Hemiprocne comata. Lineage (NCBI taxonomy): Eukaryota > Metazoa > Chordata > Aves > Apodiformes > Apodidae > Hemiprocne > Hemiprocne comata. The sequence continues at coordinate 17,014,351 of CM036615.1, forward strand.
AACCAATATGTGTAAGTGGAGCGTTTGGTAACTCTGTTTTACAGGAAACAGCCAAGGTCACCATACATCTTCCAGGAGATGACAAACCGATCCGGACCACGATGATTGTGGGCGATATTCCCTTTAATCTGTTAGGTTTGGATGTTTTGGCAGGTCGAGCCTGGAGAGATGAGCGAGGCTGCTACTGGACATTTGGCACACCAACACTGGAAGTGAAGTTGTTGCAACGTGCCCCCCGTCTGCCACGTAGCAAAACAACAAGGGTAAAACAGTATAACATTCCAGTTGCAGCCAAAGATGGTATTAGAGAGGTGATAGCTGATTTAAAACAGAAAGGTGTGATAGTGCCATGCCATTCACCATACAATGCCCCAGTTTGGCCTGTGAAAAAATCAGACGGTAAATGGAGACTGACTTTAGACTACAGGAAACTGAATGCCAACACAGAAGGACTCACTGCAGCTGTACCAAACATAGCTGACCTGGTGCTAGAGATCCAAGAAGCAGCACATCCTGTGCTGGCAGCACTGGATATTAAGGACATGTTTTTCCAGGTCCCTATTGATACGGAGGACCAAAAGTATTTTGCCTTCACTTGGGATGGAGTTCAATACACCTTCACGAGGTTGCCACAGGGATACAAACACTCACCCACACTGGCCCATCATGCACTTGCGTGTGAACTGGAAAACATTCCAGAAATCAAAAAGAATTCTAAAGTGAAAGTCTATCGGTACATAGACGATATACTGATAGGGGGCCAGAGTGAGCGAGAAGTAAAAGCAGTTTATGATGCCATAATTAAGCACTTGACTGATATGCAGTTAGAAATCCCCGAAGGGAAAAGGCAACCACCATCCCAAGAGGTAAAATTTCTAGGAATACAGTGGAAGGGGGGGACCTGGAATATTCCATCTGACACGGTATCCCAGTTGACTCAGATGAAGGTACCATCTAACAGGAAAGAATTGCAACAATTGCTGGGAACCCTTCAGTATTGGAGGAAACATATCCCTGATTTCTCTGTCGTAGCACGGCCTCTTTACGATCTCTTGAAAAAGAATCGTCATTGGGAATGGAATAAATCTCATGATGAGGCCCTTGAACTGTTAACACTGGAAGCACAGACTTTCCAGACTCTGGGACCTCTTCACCCAGAAGACCCAATGATAATAGAATGGGGGTTTTCAGCTAACGCCTTATCATATCACTTTTGGCAAAGGGGACCTAATGGGAGTACAAGACCAATTGGCTTCTATTCACAATCCTTCAAGGATGCAGAGAAGCGATATTCCGCTCTGGAGAAGGGATTGCTGACAGTGTGCACAGCACTAACAGAGGTCAGTAAAATCGTTAAGAAACAAAAGGTAATTCTACAGGGGCCTTTCAAAGTGGTTAACCATGTGCTGTCTGGGAAAGCCCCTCCAGAGGGAATCTCTCAAAGAGGAACAGTCAGGAAGTGGTATAGCCAAATCGAGTGTTACTCTAGCCTTTTCAAGCTAGAGGAGGGTCCGGACAAACAGCTAAAAATTCAAGAACACATTGAATCCATGGAAGAAAAAGAGTTAACAATGAAAACTCCCAGTCCTATTAAGGAAGCCCCAGAATACAAAAGTGAAATGATTAATGCCTGGTTCACAGATGCGTCAGCTCGGAGAGAGGGTAAGACCTGGTTATTTAAATCTGCTGCAGTCAAACCCTCCACGGCTGAACGCATAATAAATCATGATAAGGGCAGTGCACAAGTGGGGGAGCTGGATGCTGTTCTCAATGTGTTTGTACGGGAAAAGGCCGCCAAGGACGCTGTGTACATCCACACAGATTCCTTTTCGGTCTTCAAGGGCTGTGTGGAATGGATAACTTTCTGGGAACAGAACAATTGGGAAATTAACCGGGTGCCAGTCTGGCAGAAAGAGAAATGGCAACAAATCCTAAAGATTGCTAAGAAAAATCCCAATTTCCATGTAGGGTGGATACCTTCTCATCAGACTAACCAGAAAGATGAAGCTAGTAGGTGGAACAACTACGTTGATGAACTGGCTAAAATCAATGTAGTGGAAATCAGGACAGTAGGAGAAAATCAGGAGTGGGAGCGATTGCTTGAATGGCTTCACTGTAAAAGGGGTCACTCAGGGGTTTTTGATTTGTATAAAGAGGCACAAACCCGGGGATGGCCTGTCACCCGTGAGCAGTGTAAAACCATCATTTCTGAATGTGATCTGTGTAAGATCAGATTGGGGGAACATCCCCTGACAGGTGATACTTTGCACATCCGGGAAGGAAAGGCCTTGTGGTCCACCTGGCAGGTGGACTACATTGGTCCTCTCCGTAGGTCGGGTAACAAACAGTATATCATTGTAATGGTAGAAGTGGTATCAGGTCTGACATGTGCTGAAGCTGTTTCTAAAGCAGATGGAGGAAACACTGTTCGCTTTTTGGAAAGGGTATTTGGGGTATTACCTAAACCTACAAATATTCAATCTGATAATGGTACTCATTTCACCTCACATCTAGTGCAACGGTGGGCAAAGAGTGAAGGCATCCAATGGACATTTCACATGCCATACTATCCCCAAGCAAATGGGATAGTAGAGCGTACTAATGGATTGATAAAAAGCCTTATTCGCCCACAGGACACCAGATGGGATGAAAGGTTGCGATATGCAGTCACCACTATCAATAACAGATGGGGGGTGAACGGGTGTCCTCGTTTAACCGCTTTCTTTCCCACATCACCCACACCAGAGAAGGGGAAATACAACAAACCCTGCGGAAAGCGAAAGGTCTCCCTACATCCTGGACAATCCGTGCTGGTACACCTGCCAAACATCGGGAAGGTTAAGTTGATCCTGCAAACACCTGTGAACTCGAACACCTGGGTTGCATCTGATATGAATAACAGAAAATTCAAAATCAGTACAAATTGGATACTGCATGTGGAGTGAAGCAGGATATAAGAGTAGAGTGTAAATATGTATCTGTGTACTTGTGTATATCGTGATGTGTACATGCTACTTCAACAACCCAAAGAACCAGAGAGACATCCCAATCCAGGACAAGGTCTGATCAGCCTGACACTGGTTTGAGGAGGGGGTACCTTGTGTATTCTATGGACTTGATCACCCCATGGTTTGCGCAATGTCTCCTACTTTGCAGCATCATGTCTCCTATAACTGCTTTCCCTTTGGGTTGTTGTATGTTAATAAGATACTAATGGTGCACCAAAATATTAAGATATTTGTACAGATATATGTATATGTTGTATCGCATATAGGGAATTGTTCCCTCAGAAAGTGCTATATGCATTGTTTGATATATGTTATAATTGTATATATATATATTGAAAAATACCAGGAAAGGAGGTAAGAATTTGGACAAGAGCCTGATAGGGTACAGATGTACATATGTATATAGACACCTACATATACACACGCCACACAAGGAACAAGTCGCTGTCATAAAAGCCACGGGGTGAGATGTGAGAGACGGACTCTATTATGGCCTTTAATCCAGCGACATCTACTGACCATTTCTGGTAATGCACTCCCCGGCACAAGAAGAGGACAGAGACACCAGGCGCATGCGCACAGGCCCAGACTACAGCTCCCAGGGGGCCCGGCGAGGCCGGAACCGGAGGGGGAGCGAACGGGCACGCCTTGTGAACACTTCTTCGGTGTAGCCGCGCGGTGTGGACATCGCTATGGAGGCTGCCGTGTAGCCGCTGCGCACCTTTCCTCTGTGGTTGCTGGTGTGTGAGCACGCTGAACGGACTGCCCGCCTGAAATCGCTGGAGAACAAGGGTCCCGACTAGGGATCGGCTTCGGCCGCACCCCGGTGGTGAGATTTGCGAACTTGACTACACTCTGACGTTTCTTACTAACATTTACAGACATTTACCCATTCACACACACCTCTACTATACACTTACTTCCTTTAATCTCCCCAAAGGCTCTCTCTCCAAGTTCTCTCCCTCATTTTCTGTCCGGGACCGAGATTGGGGGCGGAGATTGGGAGGGGGATAGGATTGTTTGTATTATATTGTATTGTTATTGTATTGTATTGCATTATTCTTCCCTACGATTGCTGTTACTCTGTAGTTCTGTAGAAATAACCCCGCCTAGACAGTAGTGCCTTTAATAAACCTATTGATTCTTAAACATTGTTTGTGAGTGTGACAGGGAGTGGTCCTCAGCCCTCGATTCCTTTTGTGTGGGGCAGTGAGTCGCAGTTTCCCATCTCGGTTTGCGACATTTTGGCGTAGTCGGCAGGATTCGAGGGTCTGTGGTAGCCCCTGCACATAGACAAAATAAAAATGGAGGACAAAACAAGCGGAATGCGGATTGATATCGATGTTCCTAAGGAGGAGGAGTCTGGCGCTGAGTCAGGCGGCCCCGAGGAACTGGAGCAGGCGGTGGGAGACACTAGTCTAGTCTACTCCACTGTTCCCAGCAGTCCGATACATGCTGAGGTACGGGCAGAGTCTCCTCGCCCTGAAATGTACTCCTGCCCTTTGCACACCCGCGTGTTTGGACAGCGGGAACAGCGGGATGAGATAAGGACCCTAAGGCAGGAGCTAGAGGCCCTGACGGAGCCCCTAAGACAGGAGTTGAAGGAGTTAAAGCAACAAGTTGAGGAGTTGCCGCTGTTGAAGCAGCAGGTGGAGGAGTTGCCGCTGTTGAAGCAGCAGGTTGAGGAGTTGCCGCTGTTGAAGCAGCAGGTTGAGGAGTTGCCGCTGTTGAAGCAGCAAGTCGAGGAGTTAAAGGAGTTAGAACAACAGGTTGAGGAGTTGCCGCTGTTGAAGCAGCAAGTCGAGGAGTTGAAGGAGTTAAAGCAACAAGTTGAGGAGCTGCCGCTGTTAAGGCGGAAAGTTGAGGAGATGCAGCCGCTAGTACAGGGGGTTGCAGAACTGACGAAAGAGCTTAAGGATATACAATTACAATATAGAGAATTACAGCAGGAGGTTGAGGCGTGGCAACAAAAGCAACCAAAGAGGAAAGATTTAGGGGCAAGACGAAAGGAGGAGCAGCACCCTGATTATGATAAGTTGCTACAGGAGTATATGCAGTATAAGCAGGAGTCTGAAAGGAAATATAGAGAGTTAAAGAAAGAACATGCTGACTTGCAGACAGAGCATGAAAAAGAGTTACAGGCTATGCAGAAGCTATTGGATGGCAGGGAAAGGGATGCTAGGTTGAGGAACCGAGACATCACAAGATTACAGGAGGAGCTTACGATCTTGGAAGGAACTCTTGAGCGGCTCCAACAGGGGACGTGTCCTACACTCCCTGATCCTCCTCAGGAGGAGAAGGAGGAGGAGAAGGAGGAGGACGCTGGTGTTTTGGAGCAGGCAATCAGCCAGGTCCTCCAGAGGACTGATATGACTACCAGTGAAAAGGGAACAATGATTATGGCGTTATGTGCCGCTCAGCAGGAGCGGATCTCCACAGATCCGTCCTCCCACACTGACGTGGTGCAAAAGGCGAGGAAAGTACTGCGGGCCCCGACATTTGACCTTGGGGCTCAGCATGCAGAAGAGGCAGAGGAGGAACAGGAAGATAAGAAAGCCCTCCGACCTGTTAGGATAACCACTAGTACCCAGAGAGCAGGGGCTGCACAAGCAGATGTAGAGGTAAAGGAAAAATCCTATTCGTCTATGGAACTGGGTAAACTTAGGGAGAAATATAGCAGACTAAGGACAGAAACAGAAGCTGAATATGTCATGAGAGTGTCTCTCACAGGTGGAGATGATATTGCTTTAACTGAACGAGAAGCTGATGGCTATTGAGGACCTGGGATTACCTTACAAACTGGAGATACAACACACCCATGGTCCCTGACTCAGCGTGCAGCCCTGAGTGTAAATGGTACTGACCTGCTTGACAGAGGGGAACCAAGTATCCTGCGGGGAGGTTCCATTATGGAAAATGTTCGTAGGGCTGCGGCGCTCCAGATGATCCATGAGGGAGAACTGGCAGCAGAGAATGCAAGTCCCATGACTCTTAGGATAAGAGCACCAAGGATGAAGGTGTTAATAAAGGGGCTTACCGGGATACTTCAAGTGAAAGCTGTACATTATCAGGAGGAGATTGCAGCTAGACGGTTACAGATGACATGGGGTGACTTAGGCCGAACCTTGATGACTTGTGCTAAGAACTGTCAGGAATATGAGGGCCCTACTAAGCCCTCTGCCTCTGTGCCTAAAAAAGCTGCTCGGTTGTCATATCCAAGCCGCAGCCAAGCCACCCCGAGACCCCCCTTCTCCTAGGCCAGACAGGTCACGGGGTGACTGGAATGTGGTGAATAGAGATAGACAGAAGAAATCACAGCAGAGGTCACCCAGGAGACAGATCTGTGATACACAGCATTCCTCAACACAAGATAACAAGGGGCCTTATGCTAGGCTTAAGGAGGAAGGCAGGCAGGCAGGAATGCCAGCATCGCTCCTAGCCAGGACTCGTCCTTATGAGGAGCTAAAGGAACTGGTTGAGTTCTTCCGTGAAGTGCTGGGACGAACCCGAGGCAGATCACAATCACGAACCCGAGCCAGATCACAAACTGGGGCCCGAGGCCGGTCACAGTCTAGAACTCGGGCTCAAGCACATGGAAGGTCCAGTAGTTCGGGAAACTAGAACTCCCTCCTCCGGCTGCGACCAGTAAGACAAAGAGGCGGAGGAGGAGGGGTAAAAAACAGAGTAATCAGTTGGTAAAAAACCAACATGACTCACAAACAGATCAGGACGCTTCTGTAATCCAGGAACTCCCTAGTCCCCCAAATGATTGGCAAAATGTATTGTGACTCACCTATAACCAGGATGGTGATCTGGTACTCACTTGTGCTGTTGGTCCGAAACGTTATCCTGTTACTTTTATTATAGACACAGGGGCCCAAATATCTACGCTGAAAGCTGAGGAGGCGAGGCACTGTGGCATTACCACATCGTCAAAACCAATATGTGTAAGTGGAGCGTTTGGTAACTCTGTTTTACAGGAAACAGCCAAGGTCACCATACATCTTCCAGGAGATGACAAACCGATCCGGACCACGATGATTGTGGGCGATATTCCCTTTAATCTGTTAGGTTTGGATGTTTTGGCAGGTCGAGCCTGGAGAGATGAGCGAGGCTGCTACTGGACATTTGGCACACCAACACTGGAAGTGAAGTTGTTGCAACGTGCCCCCCGTCTGCCACATAGCAAAACAACAAGGGTAAAACAATATAACATTCCAGTTGCAGCCAAAGATGGTATCAGAGAGGTGATAGCTGATTTAAAACAGAAAGGTGTGATAGTGCCATGCCATTCACCATACAATGCCCCAGTTTGGCCTGTGAAAAAATCAGACGGTAAATGGAGACTGACTTTAGACTACAGGAAACTGAATGCCAACACAGAAGGACTCACTGCAGCTGTACCAAACATAGCTGACCTGGTGCTAGAGATCCAAGAAGCAGCACATCCTGTGCTGGCAGCACTGGATATTAAGGACATGTTTTTACAGGTCCCTATTGATACGGAGGACCAAAAGTATTTTGCCTTCACTTGGGATGGAGTTCAATACACCTTCACGAGGTTGCCACAGGGATACAAACACTCACCCACACTGGCCCATCATGCACTTGCGTGTGAACTGGAAAACATTCCAGAAATCAAAAAGAATTCTAAAGTGAAAGTCTATCAGTACATAGACGATATACTGATAGGGGGCCAGAGTGAGCGAGAAGTAAAAGCAGTTTATGATGCCATAATTAAGCACTTAACTGATATGCAGTTAGAGATCCCCGAAGGGAAAAGGCAACCACCATCCCAAGAGGTAAAATTTCTAGGAATACAGTGGAAGGGGGGGACCTGGAATATTCCATCTGACACGGTATCCCAGTTGACTCAGATGAAGGTACCATCTAGCAGGAAAGAATTGCAACAATTGCTGGGAACCCTTCAGTATTGGAGGAAACATATCCCTGATTTCTCTGTCATAGCACGGCCTCTTTACGATCTCTTGAAAAAGAATCGTCATTGGGAATGGAATAAATCTCATGATGAGGCCCTTGAACTGTTATCACTGGAAGCACAGACTTTCCAGACTCTGGGACCTCTTCACCCAGAAGACCCAATGATAATAGAATGGGGGTTTTCAGCTAACGCCTTATCATATCACTTTTGGCAAAGGGGACCTAATGGGAGTACAAGACCAATTGGCTTCTATTCACAATCCTTCAAGGATGCAGAGAAGCGATATTCCGCTCTGGAGAAGGGATTGCTGACAGTGTGCACAGCACTAACAGAGGTCAGTAAAATCGTTAAGAAACAAAAGGTAATTCTACAGGGTCCTTTCAAAGTGGTTAACCATGTGCTGTCTGGGAAAGCCCCTCCAGAGGGAATATCTCAAAGAGGAACAGTCAGGAAGTGGTATAGCCAAATCGAGTGCTACTCTAGCCTTTTCAAGCTAGAGGAGGGTCCGGACAAACAGCTAAAAATTCAAGAACACATTGAATCCATGGAAGAAAAAGAGTTAACAATGAAAACTCCCAGTCCTATTAAGGAAGCCCCAGAATACAAAAGTGAAATGACTAATGCCTGGTTCACAGATGCATCAGCTCGGAGAGAGGGTAAGACCTGGTTATATAAATCTGCTGCAGTCAAACCCTCCACGGCTGAACGCATAATAAATCATGATAAGGGCAGTGCACAAGTGGGGGAGCTGGATGCTGTTCTCAATGTGTTTGTACGGGAAAAGGCCGCCAAGGACGCTGTGTACATCTACACAGATTCCTTTTCGGTCTTCAAGGGCTGTGTGGAATGGATAACTTTCTGGGAACAGAACAATTGGGAAATTAACCGGGTGCCAGTCTGGCAGAAAGAGAAATGGCAACAAATCCTAAAGATTGCTAAGAAAAATCCCAATTTCCATGTAGGGTGGATACCTTCTCATCAGACTAACCAGAAAGATGAAGCTAGTAGGTGGAACAACTACGTTGATGAACTGGCTAAAATCAATGTAGTGGAAATCAGGACAGTAGGAGAAAATCAGGAATGGGAGCGATTGCTTGAATGGCTTCACTGTAAAAGGGGTCACTCAGGGGTTTTTGATTTGTATAAAGAGGCACAAACCCGGGGATGGTCTGTTACCCGTGAGCAGTGTAAAACAATCATTTCTGAATGTGATCTGTGTAAGATCAGATTGGGGGAACATCCCCTGACAGGTGATGCTTTGCACATCCGGGAAGGAAAGGCCTTGTGGTCCACCTGGCAGGTGGACTACATTGGTCCTCTCCGTAGGTCGGGTAACAAACAGTATATCATTGTGATGGTAGAAGTGGTATCAGGTCTGACATGTGCTGAAGCTGTTGCTAAAGCAGATGGAGAAAACACTGTTCGCTTTTTGGAAAGGGTATTTGGGGTATTACCTAAACCTACAAATATTCAATCTGATAATGGTACTCATTTCACCTCACATCTAGTGCAACGGTGGGCAAAGAGTGAAGGCATCCAATGGACATTTCACATGCCATACTATCCCCAAGCAAATGGGATAGTAGAGCGTACTAATGGATTGATAAAAAGCCTTATTCGCCCACAGGACTCCAGATGGGATGAAAGGTTGCGATATGCAGTCACCACTATCAATAACAGATGGGGGGTGAACGGGTGTCCTCGTTTAACCGCTTTCTTTCCCACATCACCCACACCAGAGAAGGGGAAATACAACAAACCCTGCGGAAAGCGAAAGGTCTCCCTACGTCCTGGACAATCCGTGCTGGTACACCTGCCAAACATCGGGAAGGTTAAGATGATCCTGCAAACACCTGTGAACTCGAACACCTGGGTTGCATCTGATATGAATAACAGAAAACTCAAAATCAGTACAAATTGGATACTGCATGTGGAGTGAAGCAGGATATAAGAGTAGAGTGTAAATATGTATCTGTGTACTTGTGTATATAGTGATGTGTATATGCTACTTCAACAACCCAAAGAACCAGAGAGACATCCCAATCCAGGACAAGGTCTGATCAGCCTGACACTGGTTTGAGGAGGGGGTACCTTGTGCATTCTATGGACTTGATCACCCCATGGTTTGCGCAATGTCTCCCACTTTGCAGCATTATGTCTCCTATAACTGCTTTCCTTTTGGGTTGTTGTATGTTAATAAGATACTAATGGTGCACCAAAATATTAAGGTATCTGTACAGATATATGTATATGTTGTATCGCATATAGGGAATTGTTCCCTCAGAAAGTGCTATATGCATTGTTTGATAAATGTTATAATTGTATATATATATATTGGGAAATACCAGGAAAGGAGGTAAGAATTTGGACAAGAGCCTGATAGGGTACAGATGTACATATATATATATATATACACCTACATATACATACGCCACACAAGGAACAAGTCGCTGTCATAAAAGCCACGGGGTGAGATGTGAGAGACGGACTCTATTATGGCCTTTAATCCAGCGACATCTACTGACCATTCCTGGTAATGCACTCCCCGGCACAAGAAGAGGATAGAGGCAGAAGGCGCATGCGCACAGACTCAGACTACAGCTCCCAGGGGGCCCGGCGAGGCCGGAACCGGAGGGGGAGCAACGGGCGCGCTCTGCGAACACTTTTTTTTTCTACGGTGAGGACATCGCTATGGAGGCTGCCGTGTAGCTGCTGCGTACCTTTCCTCTGTGGTTGCCGGTGTATGAGCACGCTGAACGGACTGCCCGCCTGGAATCGCTGGAGAACAAGGGTCCCGACTAGGGATCGGCTTCGGCCGCACCCCGGTGGTGAGATTTGCGAACTTGACTACACTCTGACGTTTCTTACTAACATTTACAGACATTTATCCATTCACACACACCTCTACTATACACTTGCTTCCTTTAATCTCCCCAAAGGCTCTCTCCAAGTTCTTTCCCTCATTTTCTGTCCGGGACCGAGATTGGGGGGGGGAGATTGGGAGGGGGATAGGATTGTTTGTATTGTATTGTTATTGTATTGTATTGCATTATTCTTTCCTACGATTGCTGTTGCTCTGTAGTTCTGTAGAAATAACCCCGCCTAGACAGTAGTGCCTTTAATAAATCTATTGATTCTTAAACACTGTTTGTGAGTGTGACAGGGAGTGGTCCTCAGCCCTCGATTCCCTTTTGTGTAGGGCAGTGAGTCGCAGTTTCCCATCTCGGTTTGCGACAGAACCCGTACGTTAAACAGATTGATTATAACCTTTGTCTACCAAAGCTACCATACACACAGAAATCAACTCCACTCAAACAACTCTCCCTCCCCCCAGGCAGCAGCGCACACGTCCCCTCCACGTCCTTCTCGGATCCTACCTATGTTTCCCTTGTCCCACCCCCCCCGCGCTAGATTCAATCCCTGACTCCCCCAAGTTGCTAGCATCGCTGGGCAAGGGTGGATGCAAATACTCAGGATCTCTTCCTTCCGGTGAGGTCGCGTTGCTGACCTTCTTCCGTGGCCCTGTTCGGTGCAGTTCCGGGCCACACGGGCAGTGATTGGTGCAGCTCGGGCAAATGGGCGGACACTCCCTCAATGTCACTCGTCGGATCTTTTCTAGCAGCGCATCGCCTGTCTCTTGCGGCTCCGAGTTTCGCGTCGGCTCCTTGGTGCCGGCAGCGCACGGACCTGTCAGGGCTGTGTCAGGAGGAGGAGGAGGAGGGGGTGGCGGCGGCGAGACAGCGGAGGAGTTAACAATGCTGCTAGCGTGATTGGAGACACTGGGAGTGAGAGCGGCAAACGCAGACGCAGCTGCCTCACGGTCCGCTTCCAGTGAGCTCACAGTCTCTTTTAGCAGCCTCCAAAGGGTGGAATATTTACTTGCTTTTCCTATGACTTCCCAGACAGAGAGTGCAAACGCTACATTTATTTCAGGGATCAGTCCTTTGTTCCAGATCCACTTCATCATCCCCTTTAACGCGGGGGAATCATATTTAATTCCTCTCATAGAGAGCATATGTTGGAGGAGATTTAGGACAGCCTCTTGCTTTTTGTCCAACCCCATCTTCCTCCCCGACCGCTCACCTGATCAGGGCGAGATTCCGTAATTCTGGGTGCGCTCCCCCTTCCGATCCCGGCTGCTCCTCTCGGCTAGCCGCCTCCTCTTCCTGTGAAAAAGACAAGGCATCTTGCTGAGACAGCAAGGAATTTCTTCTTGCCCTGCTGGCAAGACTTCTTGCCGGGGCAGCAAGGAATAATTTCGGCCGGCTTTCCCGCCCCCTTACAGTCCTACTTTCAACTGCTTTTTTGCAGTAATTGAGGAATCTGAGGGTCCCTGTTCGGGCGCCATTTGTCACGGTGAGAGTACAGACTAACGCACCACGATCAATGTGATCAAGCGAAAGCCGTTTATTATTAAAAATGGCGGCAATTTATACCCTTCTGATTCCAGATGTTCCACCCCAGTACAAACCCCGTTGGTTACATACATACACAGTTCATATATGATTGGCTACGTGTCTTGTCACTTGCTTTCCGTGTCACGATGACCCAGGGCTTCTGCTTCCTAGACGGTGCCTCTCAGTTCTTGCTACAACATTCTTTTCTCACTACTTCATGAGAAAACAACCGTGAGATAGGACACCTGCTCTTTGCTGGTCCCGTGGGGTACCAGCCTGTGAGAAACCAGCTTTTTTACTGATCTCACGGTTTGCTTCAGGGTGCCTGACAATTTAATTCAGGCATAATAATTTTCCATAAATCCCATATTAATTTTCCATAAATCCCAACAAAGCTCACCAGGAAAATCTCTCTCCAACCACCACAAAGGGGCACCAGAGACCATCCAGCTCCTGGCAGGGGTTTTAACCATCTCTTGTGCAGGCGCAGGGAAACATAGAAACATTGTGAGCATGTCGAAGAAACGTTTCCCATGTTCCGAGATGATAATGAATATGTTGTAGGTCTAGATGAGCCAAATGTGGTGAAGAAGATTCATGCATGACTGTGGAAGCTGTTCCACAAGCATCCAGCCTTGCAATGAAGAATGCTGCTTTCTAGAGCTCCAAAAGGGTCTGAGAGAGTTTTCTTTGGTGGGATTTTACGCTATGAATGGGATGGAATTGTGGGGCTGGAGGGGGACAGAGATAGGATGGAATTCTGGGGTTGGAAAGGGACGGGATAGGACTGAATTCTGGACTTCCTGAGGTTGTAACGGTGTCACCAAGGTGGGATGCGTCTCCTCTGTCACACTTTGACTCAGGATCGGCAATTAGTCCAGAGACAACAATGCCCCTCCCCCTTCCCGCATGTAGAGAAGGAGAGAGAAAATTATGGAGAAAGAGACTTTTCTGGATTGACATTGGAGCTGGGGGAACTTTTTATCTTCTGACAGGAGGCACTCCTGGACCCCTCCCTGCTACCAACACCCACACCAAACCAAAGCAGCACCTCATAGACATCTACAAGGTCTGTTGTCCCACAGGGGCACCCCTACATCACCCCAGGGTGGGGGGCCAGCAATGGCAGGATGCCCAAATTATCTCATGGAGGGTGAGTGCAATGGGAGGAGCCCACCTCATCCCAGGAGTGGCTGAGACCCCCAGCACTCCCCAGAGACCCCACACCCAGTTTCCACATCCTCACTGTTTTGAGGTTAAGGATGGGGAGGAGTGTCCAACTCCATGGGTAGCTCCCCCATTTCACCATGCACCCCATTTTCTCCCAGACCAGGTTTGATGTTACGCTTCCACCAAAAACCCTGGAAGTGCTCCAAGGATGGCCACAGCTTGAACCGAAATTCAGCTTTATTGACCCATTGGAGGATCCATCCAGGTGCCCCAAGGGTGGGAGAGCTTTTGACCCTGGCTCAAGCTTGGTGAAACATCATCAAATCCACATGGGAGACAAACTTGCTGTTGGTGAGGAACACAGGAAAGGGTCAGGATCTGCCCGGCCCATCTCCACCATCGGGAGGAGATCCACCCGGCCCATCTCCACTCATCCATAGGGGTGAGCAGCCCTATAGGGGTGGCCCTGCTGGAGCCACCTCGTGTCTGGTCCCACGGTGACGCCCTTGCCCCGGTGCCATGTCCCACGAGTGCCACGACTGTGGGAAAACTTTTAACAGAAGATCAAATTTAATCCAGCACCAGCGAATCCACACAGGTGAGAGACCCTTCAGGTGTCTGGAGTGTGGGAAGAGCTTTGCCAGCAGCTCTGTGCTCATCGGCCATCAATGCATCCACACGGGAGAGAAACCCTACACGTGTCCCCAGTGCCAGAGGAGCTTAAGTGACTGCTCTGCCATGCTGAGACATCAACAGGTCCATACGGGTGAACGACCCTTTAGCAGCTCCCAGTGAGAGAAGAGGTTTTCCCAGAGATGGGGGCTCATCCGTCATGGCTGGACGGAAACACCTCAGGGATCACCAAGAATGAAGGAGCACAGTCAAAGTCACCCTATTTTCCAAGCTCTGTCCCACCAATGATGCTTTCTCCAGTTTCTTGTGGACCAAAAAATGGCGTCAGCTCAGGAAGCACTTCAAAAGGTAATAAATGAGTTCTTCAATCCTTTGTTTGGGGTGAGAAGAGCCCCTCCCCTGGGGCAGGTCAAAGGGCCTGATCCTCTCTTCTTCCCCCAGGCAGGGACACCTCCTGGGGTGAGATATCGCAACTTTCACCTTTTGGGGAGGGGTGGAAGCATCCCCGGGTGTGCTGTGTATTGTGTACTTGGTGTTGTTATTGCTGCAAGATTAACCCCTGTAAGTGTTTGTTGTGGCGAGAGCTCAGACTAACGCACCACGATCAATGTGATCAAGCGAAAGCCGTTTATTATTTAAAATGGCGGCAATTTATACCCCTCTGATTCCAGATGTTCCACCCCAGTACAAACCCCGTTGGTTACATACATACACATTTCATATAGGATTGGCTACGTGTCTTGTCACTTGCTGTCCGTGTCATGATGACCCAAGGTGTTTCGCTTCCCAGACGGTGCCTCTCAATTTTTGCTGCAACATTCTTTTCTCACTACTTCACGAGATAACAACCGTGAGATAGGACACCTGCTGTTTGCTGGTCCCGTGGGGTACCAGCCTGTGAGACATCCGCTTGTTTACTGATCTCACAGTTTACTTCAGGGTGCCTGACAATTTGGTGAGCAGCACCTGCAACACTGCTGTTTTAATTCAGTCATATTAATTTTCCATAAATCCCATATTAATTTTCCATAAATCCCAACAATTCCCCCTTTTTGTTTTAGTAATAAGGTGAGCATAATCCAGGGTTTGGGGTATCAATTGTTGTCAATCACAGGCCTCATGGCCTGTCCTCCTCTCCTGGATGGCCCTCTTATAATAACGCAGGCCATCCCTCACATCAAGGTCTGGTATGGCATATGTCTCCACCACTCAACGCCTACTGGGTTGCAGCCAGCAGCGGAGCTCGAGGTTCTTCTTGGTGGCAAACACAGAGACCAACCCAGGCTTGCCCTTGATGATGGTAGGAGATGCTTTGCCAGCCACGGTCCTTTCACCCTCTTTATCCAGTAATAACCTGCTACTATGGCAAAACACACACAGGTTATATCAATGCAACAGGTTAGTCAATATAAGTAACAAAGCACACACAGATTACATCAATACTACAGGTCATTCAATACCACACAATACAAAATAAAAGGTGCATTAAACTCTTGCTATTACAAACTATGGTGCTTGAGAGAAACTCGGTCCACATACCTTTTATAAGGAGGATGAGGTTCCGACACATGGGATCGACATGTGTCACAAGCCATCCTGCCCAGGATGCACATTTACTGTGGGACAAGGTTGTGACCCATGGGGCCAACATGCGCCACAAGCTGTCTCACTCTGTTCAGTATTATCCATTCACCTTCATTATTTCTATTTCATAGCCAAATACCCGTGACCGTGTTCCTCCAAAAAGAACTCTACAATTCCCCTTTTTTCTTTTCTCTCTCTCTCCCCCTTTTTTTTTTTTTATTTTTTTTTCATATGTGATCATCCTAAATTTATTCAATTTTATCAAAGCTTTTGCGGCTGCAAACTTAAGCAAAGACAAACTAACAGACTCCACAAATTTACTGTATCAACACAATTCCATGTGATGTGTTGCAACCCCGTTTTACCTGTGATATTGGATATGACTTAGTATCGTTTGTGCTGGGGGTTAATGGTAGGAAAAGCCTAAAAGGCTCCCTGCAATGTTATTCTGATGCAGTGCCCTCTACAGATGAGTCTTTGGGAAGTGGTCCTTTCCACGGTTTTACCCATCTTGCAGGAACCCATCAGATGCCGTCCCCTGTAAGCAAACACATATATCCTCTGCCAGTTAGTTTAACCTCAGCAGGTCCTTCCCATTGACCAGTTTGCAGATCTCTAAACTGAACTAAAATTTTCTGATTTTGAGTTGTTGTTTCAGTCAGAGCATCTTTTAAAGCTAAGCTATGTATTAGCATAGGTGGTTCCTGGCTTTGACCTGATAAACGCAAATAATTCAATACATATAACACTTTGCTCAATCGTTCACTTGGCATTACTCCTGGAGTTCCCCCTTTTTGTTTTAACAGCAACTGTTTCAGGGTTTGATGTGCACGTTCAACAATTCCTTGACCCGTTGGAGAGTGTGGAATACCGGTGATGTGCTGAATTCCCCATTGATTCATGAAACGTTGGAAACGTACTGATGTATATGCAGGCCCATTATCTGTCTTGGTTTGATGTGGAACTCCCATGACAGCAAAACAACCATACAAATGCTTTTCCACATGTCGTGCCGTTTCTCCTGTTTGAGCAGTAGCCCAAATAACCATTGAAAAGGTATCAATGCACACATGCACATATTTCTGCCTACCAAATTCACTTACATGAGTAACATCCATTTGCCACAACTGCAAAGGTTTTAATCCCCTAGGATTAGTGCCCAGCCCTAGGCCAAACCCAATCTCTTGACAAGACGGACAAGATTTCACAATACCCTGTGCATCTGATAAAGGCAAGTGAAACTGACGAGCCAACATCTTTGCTGATTGATGGAAAAAGTCATGAGACTGTCTAGCTTGTGCAAAAATATCCACAGAAGGTCCAGTCCATGCAGGTGCAACAAGCTGGTCAGCGCGATTGTTCCCTATAGCCAGACCATGAATTACCAAGTGACTTCTGATATGTGTGATAAAATACTTTTCTGCACGCATATTCAACAAACCCAAGAGATATTTTAGTAAGTTGGATAAAACTGGATTACTTACTTCCCTAATCAGTGCTCTTTCAATTCGAGATACCACCCCTACCACATACAGAGAATCTGATACAATATTGAGAGGCGTCTGATGCCAATTTTGTAATGCCCAAACAACAGCTTTCAATTCTAGGGTTTGCAAAGAATCATTGTGTTGGCCTTGAATAAGATGCTCTTTCCAAGCACTATGGTCAGTTTTCCAGGTACAGACTGCTAACTTTGATTTCTTTCCCGCATCTGTAAATACTGTAATGCCCTCCACGGGGATCTCTGACCTCCATGGAAACTGTTCCAAAACTTGATGTTGCAGGAAAGGAATCAATCGATGTGCTGGATACCGATTTCCAACTGTACCCATGAATCCTGCAAGGGCCACTTGTAAATCTTCTGATTGTCTAATGCTCCATTCTAAATATGTTTGAACCATTGGAATTAATATCATTGAAGGTTCTTGCCCAGCAATTTCCACTATTCTGGCCCTACCTTTCATGATCAGTTGTGCAAATAGCTCCAATCGAGTACTTACTGTCTTTGATGGTTGTACTGCTAAAAAGACCCATTCTAGCACTCTTAGA
Source organism: Hemiprocne comata (assembly GCA_020745705.1). NCBI lineage: Eukaryota > Metazoa > Chordata > Aves > Apodiformes > Apodidae > Hemiprocne > Hemiprocne comata. Next base: position 17,032,134 of record CM036615.1, read on the forward strand.
GGATTTTTGTGTTGTTTTATCCATTGCATAATTAAAGCACAAGGGTGTTTCCTAGACTGACCACATGTGCTCCTTTTTGAAGGAGATTCTGAATTAACCAGCATTAACACTATAGGATATTCTGGATGCACTCGATCAGCATGACATGAGGCAATTTTCTGAGTTATTATTTCCAAAGCCCTGCGCTGTTCTGTTTGAAGTGTTCTTGTTTCATTGGCTTGTGCAGTAGTACCCAACAGTTTGATCAATGGCTCTAAATCATCATTTGTGATACCACATATTGTCCTGACCCACTGGATATCTCCAACTAGCTTCTGCACATCATTCAATGTCTTGATTTCTGTTCTAAGTTCTATTTTTTGAGGCTTTACTGTGCTGCTGGTTATAGTCCACCCCAAGTATTGCCAAGGCCCTTGTTGTTGTATTTTTTCTGGGGCAATTTTTAAGCCACGAGTTTCTAAAGTGACAGTGAGCTCGTGCAAAATTTGTTCTGAATTCATATGTTCTCCAGCCACCAATATATCATCCATGTAATGATAGATCAACAAATTTGGAAATTGTTTTCTCACTGGCTCTAAGGCCCATGCAATGAAAATTTGACACATTGTAGGTGAATTTTTCATTCCTTGTGGCAACACTATCCAATGATAGCGCTTAACTGGTTCAGCTTTGTTTATAGATGGGACAGAAAATGCAAATCTCTCTGCATCATCTTCGTGTAGTGGGATATTGAAAAAACAATCCTTTAAATCAATGATCAACAAATCCCAATTCTCAGGCAACATCATGGGAGACGGCAATCCTGGTTGTAGGGCGCCCATGTCATTCATGACTGCATTAATTGCCCGTAGATCATGCAAAAGTCTCCACTTACCACTCTTTTTTGGAATTGTAAATACAGGGGTGTTCCACGGACTTGTAGACGGTACAATGTGACCTGCCTTTAATTGTTCATCCACCACTTCTTGTAATTTAAGCAGCTTTTGTTCTGGGAGCGACCACTGATCGACCCAGACTGGATCATTTGATTTCCAGCTAAGCCTTAGGATCGGCTGCTCATCAGTGGCCGCTGCTAAAAAGATTGGGTAACAATTTGAGTTTTCATTTGACTTAGCAAATCACGACCGATGAGCCCTACCAATGTTGGAGGCGTGGGCATCACATATGGTCGAGTGGAGACAGTTGTACCATCCACAAACTGAAAAGCAATTACATCC
>CM036615.1:17033850-17143079 GCA_020745705.1 Hemiprocne comata
CAGGAGGGCTCTTCAAAATGAAAGAGCTTAAGCAAAGGCCTGTAAATCATTCATTCATGTTTATTGCACCAAATACAATAACCTAAAGGAGAAGACAGTGATGAGGATCAGCACAGCAGAGCACTTGTACACAACACGCCTGGCACCCCCATCTATTAAGAAGGGTCCAAAGGAGGACCCAGGTAATTATAGACCCATTGGTCTCACTTCAGTCACGGGAAAGTCACGAGCAAATCCTCCTGGGGACTGTCACAAGTTCATTGAAGCATGTGATTGGGAAAAGCCAACATGGATTTACCAGGGGCAAATCGTGCTTGACAAACCTGATCACCTTCTATCACAAAGTGACCTGCTCGGTTGATGCTGGGCGAGCGGTGGACATTGTCGGCCTGGACTTCTCCAAGGCTTCTCCTACAGTCACCTACAGCCTCCTGCTGGAGAAACTGAGTCATTACGGCCTTGTTAAGTGGTCTGTGGGGTGGATGGGGAACTGGCTGACAAACCATACCCAGAGGCTGGTAGTAAATAGTTCCTCCTCAAACTGGCAACCGGCCACCAGTGGGGTCCCCAGGGATCGATATTGGGCCCAATGCTGGTTAACATCTTCATAAGTGACCTGGATGTTGGGATCAAGAGCACCCTGATGAAGGTTGCTGACGACACCAAGAGGAGTGGAGAGGTTGTCACTCCAGAAGGGAGAGCCACCCTCCAGGATGGACTGGACAGGCTGGAGCAGTGGGCTAGCAGGAACCTTAAGAAGTTCCACAGGGAGAAGTGTAAGGTCTTGCACCTGGGAATACATAACCCAGGAGTGCAGTTCAGACTGGGATCCACCTGGCTGGAGAGCAGCCCTGTGGAAAGGGACCTGGGGGTCTTGGTGGATAACAGGCTCAACATGAGTGAACAATGCGCTGCAGTGGCAAAGAAAGCCAAACAGGATGCTGGGCTGCATCAACAAGGGCATCAGCAGCAGGGATAAAGAAGTCATCATCCTGCTCTACTCACACACAATCACAGAATCACCAAGGCTGGAAAAGACCTTTAAGATCATCAACTCCAGCCTATGACCAACACCACCACATCATCTAGACCATGGCACTAAGTGCCACATCCAGCCTTGCCTTGAACACATCCAGGGATGGTGCCTCCACCACTTCCCTGGGAAGTCTATTCCAATGTCCAATCACCCTCTCCGTGAGGAAGTGCTTCTAATATCCAACCTAAGCCTCCCTTGGAGCAACTTCAGGCTGTGCCCTCTTGTCCTGTCACCAGTTGCCTGGGAGAAGAGCCCAGCCCCCACCTGACTACAACCTCCCTTCAGGTAGTTGAAGAGAGTGATGAGGTCCCCCCTGAGTCTCCTCTTCTCCAGGCTAAACAACCCCAGCACCCTCAGCCTCTCCCTATAAGACTTTCCCTCTAGTCCTTTCACCAGCCTTGTTGCTCTCCTCTGGACCCGCTCCAGCACCTCAACGTCCCTCTTGAAGTGAGGGGCCCAGAACTGTACACAGTACTCGAGGGGAGGCCTCACCAGTGCTGTGTACAGGGGGAGAATTACATCCCTACTCCTGCTGGCCACTTGTCAGACCACCCCTGGAGTATTGGGTTCAGTTCTGGTCCCCGCTCTACAAAAAGGACGCAGACAGGCTGCAGAGGCTCCAGAGAAGGGCCACAAAGATGGTCAGAGGACTGGAGGACCTGCCATATGAGGAGAGGCTGAGAAAACTGGGTTTGTTCAGACTTGAGAAGGCTTAGGGGAGACTTCATCACCATGTCCCAGTACTTCAAGGGTGGCTACCAAGAAGATGGAGTGTCTTTCAGTTTCAGAAGGCAGGCATTCTTCATTGCAGAGCTGGATGCACCAGAGATAGGTCTCAGAGTCCTGCATGCCATAAGTGCCAAGTGGCAAGAGTGACACTGTCCTACCACATACATACGCATCAGATTTCCTGGAACTCCTTGTAATATTAGTGCTCTCCTTATCTATGCTCTCCTTATCTATGCTCTCCTTATCTATGTTCTCCTTACCTTAGGTGGGGGTCTTCGGTGGTCTGGGGAGTTGTCCTGAGGTGTTAATCCCTTCTCCTACGCATGCAGAACATCGGGCAGCAAGTCCCGCTGGTCTCGGCCAATTTCCAACTGCAAGGCCCCCAGTTCCTTGAGCTTGGTCTCTGTTCACAGGCAAAAGGCCTGGAGACTGCTCAGGTAAATGCCACTCGACAGGACCATGCAAGGGAACGTTGTCCCAAAAATGGCCACGTTGCCCATGGTTTCAGCTATCAGTGTTTCGGGAAGCTGAGCTTGCTCTGTGGAACAGCCCCCTGCTCCCTTTTCTGGGCAGAACTGCATAGGAAAGCAACTCTCTCGACCCTGTGTGTGGATGGGCTTCTTGCCCACCGGCTGACAGCCCCGCTATCGCCACAACAGCCCCGTGTCTGAACACGCTCTGCTGGATGCGGAGCAGCTGCACGGCACGGCAGACCCGCACCCAAACGCTGACAGCCCCCAGCCCGGGCTGCGCCTCAGTCCCGCCGAAAGCCCGGCTGCTCGCTCGCTTGGGCGGAGGGCACGACCCCTTGGCAGGCCGGCTGGGCGGAGAGCGGGGCGGGAGCCGAGCAGCGGGCCTGCCCGCCCCCGGGAAGGGCTCTGGGCAGCCCAGGCGCGGCCTCAGCCCGCGGGCGGCTCCTGGCAGGCTCCGGGGCCCGGCACGGTCCCGCCGCGGCCCGGCTCCCCCCCGGCCGGCCGCGCACCCGCCAGCCCTCGGGCGCCAGGGGACGCCCCGGGACCTTGCCGAGGACTTGCTGCCGCCGCTGCGCCGGGCCGCCGGCACCCGCGTTCCGCGCTCCCCCCGCCACGCCGGCGCGGCTGCTGGCGGCCATTGACCGCCCTCAGCGGGGAGCAGCGGAACCGCCGGGCGGAGCAGAGCGGCTCTTCCGCCTGGAGACGGCGAGCGGAGGCCAATGGCCCCTCTGCCAGGTTAAAGCCATTCCCCTCGTCCCATCAGCACTCCTGCCCTTGTCCAAAGCCCCTCCCTCCCCAGCTTTCCTGGAGCCCCTGCAGGCACGGGAAGGTGCTCTAAGGTCTCCCCGCAGCCTTGTCTTCTGCAGGCTGAACACCCCCATCTCTCCCAGCCTGGCTCCAGAGCACAGCTGCTCCAGCCCTCACATCATCTCCATGGCCTCCTCTGGACTCGCTCCAACAGCTCCGTGTCCTTCCTGACTTGGGGGCTCCACAACGGGACCCAGCCCTGCAGGGGGGTCTCATCAGGCACTACTTCCTCTTGGCCACCTTGCAAAGCTGTCTCAGGCCAGCCCTCGCTGGAGGACAGTGGGACAGACAAAGGCTATTGCAGCCCCCAACCCCCGGATCGGTTGGGGTCCCATGGGATAAACTGGAGTCCCCCAGTCAGGGCCCCTGATGCTCAGAAGTATCTGAGAGTCCCCAATGCAGCCTCGCATCCCCAGGATGATTTGGGGTTCCCAGGGATGAGTTGGGAGGTACCCAATCACAGCCCCCCACCCCCGGATGAGTTGGGGTCCTCCCCGAACTTGGGATGCTCGCACCAAGTGGCGTGTTTTGGGATACGCCCCCCATCCCCCAGTACCTACAGCGGAGGGGCGATGCTCTCTCCGTCACGAATTGGGGTGCCCGGTTGCCGAGCGAAACCTCTCGGAAGCTGCAGTGCGACCGCGGGAAGCGGCGGGGAATAAAGCGGCGGGGAGGGGCAATGGGAGGGGGGTCAGGGTGCCAGGGACAGAACAGGTCAAGTGCCAGGGAGCCTTAGAGTTGGTTATCGTCCCACCTTCTTTCTGGAAGACAAAACAAAAGACAGATCCCGACTCAGCCCGTGAGCCCGAGGCTAAAAGGAGGGTATCATACTTCTCCTCGAGAAGGCATCTCCACTAAAACTGGCTGTCCTGGCTAATGGAGCAGGTTTGCAGGCTCCTTAGTCTCCTTTTTCCTGGGGAGTGTGAATGAAGGTGTGGGACACCATCAACTGCAATATACTCCCAAACTTACTCCAGTATCTCAGAATGCCTCCTAATGGTGCACATTTGGGGATGTCACCTCCTGCTGAGCACACATTGCCCATTTTTAATGACACAAAGACAAGTCACAAGGAAAAAAACGAGACCTGTTCAGAACAGCACTTTTAGACTGTCTCTTTCTCATTGGAGTCAGATCCCAATTAGTAGACAGAAGCAAACTCGTAGTCCAATAAGCAACGTCAGTAATTCAAAAGACCAAAATTACCACAACCACACAGATCTTCATCAAATCATGGAGACAGAAACCCTAGTCCAGTGAACAAACGTTATCGCAGTTTTGGCAGGGCCTACAAAACAAGTTATCAGCTCATCTCTTTCATTCTCAGCGAGCCTTCTAATCCCCATCCACCCTCCGCCCCCGGGCTCTCCATGGGGGGCGGAGGCCACTAATTGTCCTGCTCAGCTCTCCCAGTCACAATGGGTTCCGGCAAATCTGGGAGAGGGAGGGGGGGGCACTGGCTGCTTTTTCCTTCACGGTCAGCTTTCTCACGCCTCGCGGAAAAGGGTGATTGCTCTGGCCAAGCAATCACTATTTTTTTCAACCAATCCGTGGGGATCCCCTTCATTAATTCAGACGGAATCCCCTTTTGCCAACCAAGATGCCAAAGGTCTCTCCTCGCCGACGGAGCAAGAAGGTTGGGTGGGGGACGCCTGAATCTTTTTCCTGGGGGTCTCTCACGAGGGGACGGACTTGCCCATGGGACTGCTTCAGTTTGTGATCGATGAGCAGAGGGATTAACCGGCCCGTATTTCCGGCCATAATTAATCAGCTCCTGGCAAATCTCCCCCCAAGTCCATATTTTTCACCTTTGGCAGTTACCATCCTGAGCTGTAATTGTGATCTCCTCTAGTCGCTCAAGTGGGGTGGCAGCTTCAATCTGTCCCTGCCGTTGAATCCCGATAGATCTAAGGGATTCAGGAAGCTCACGACTTAACCAGTTCCTCCTTTCTGTATCCACCGGCAATAACTTTGGGGATTCCTGAACACCCTCAACATCCATCTGCTTCTTTTTTAGTTAACATGATCTGATCCCTCCCCCCCCCGACAAAGAGACCTTCCACACATACTCTGCCTTTCATTCCTTGGGGCTTCTGCCAAAATCTTAACTTGGCAAGCTCCAAATTGGAAAAGAGTACCTCTTTTGTTATCATCGGAGGTTGAGTATTGTGATCACCATCATAAAGATATTCTGGTTTTACCAGCGGTCTCAGGAGGGGGGACATTTCTAACGGATCTACCCTTTTCTGTAGTTCTTCTAACTCTTTGGAGGGACATAATCCACAACCAGTATCAGATTTCTCCTCGCTGCCCCCCTCTGCCTTGGCAAAAGCCCACACAACCCCTGAGAGGCCTTGCACTTTGCTCTTGTCTTCTTCCAATTTCTCTCGGAGGGATTTTACCTCTTCCTGCACGGCTGACACTGCCGCTCCCAAAACTGCACAAACTATAGCTTTACCCTTACTGAGTCGCAACTTTGCCTCCTTTTGCAGTGCAGAGACACGATCTGCCACACTCTGCAGATTGTACCAATGATCTTGAGCCCAGTCCCGTCCCGACACTGACGGATGGGCATCCAAAGTTTCCAAGATCTTAAACAATATCTGGGGATCAACAGGATGGGAAGAATCCCCTGTAGGATGTTCCTTTTCCATTACTACTTAACTCACAAAATCAGGGACAAAGGTCTCAGGGAGGACAAGAACTTAGATTTTACAACGGCCACCAACAGCACTCCCCAAGAGGATACACACACGCTTACTTCTTAACTCACAGTTATAACCCAGCCCTCTATCAGTGGACCAGAACTCCAAAAGAAAATAAAAAGGGAAGGAAATGATCCTTCCCTAAGCCTATCCGCTGGCCAGGTGAATAGGGTCTCATCTCCAACTGCACTAGGCACCTCTCGGAGAGGTGGAGACACCAACCCAGCGTTCCACCAAATAACCTCCACCCACAAGGAACAGAGGCCCCTGGCTTCTCTCCTCTCCAAGCAAGAGAAAGCTGCAGTTCTGAACCCTGAGAGGTCAACCACTAAAGCCCCCCCATTGTCTCTTTCCCTACAGGCACCGAGGCAACACCTCACACACAAAAACTCGTGACACTTTGACCATTGGGATCCTGTCTGTGACACCAATCAATGTCACGATCCCATAGTCGGATACGTGGCCATTTTTGTTACGATCTCGCCAGGACAAAACCAAGATAACACAACATGGGGTGCACAAAGAGGCACTGGGGCTGGTGTGGGGTCTTAGGAGAGATGGGGCAGAACCCCCTTGCTTCCTAACACTCCTCACCCAAGTGGGAGGCTGGGTGCAGCTGGACTCTGCTTCCCTCTCCTGCTATGAGCCGCACAGCAGCTGCACCCTTGTGTCCAGCAGGACCTGTGAAAAGGTTGAGAGGTTGATCCCAAATGGTGAAATTAAGACACAAACGAGGTCAGATGTCACGTGCACACTGAACTTGATTGGAGTTACACAGAAAAGTCCCTCGAGCAGATAGGGACTATCATGCTTCCTATAGGCCATGACCAAGGGGTGGAGTGGACTGTATGACTTCTACTCTCAAGCAACAACTCGGATAAAAACCTTGGCCCCTTGTCCTGGTTTGATTCAGGATGAAGCCAATTTTCCTTCTAAATACCTTTTTCCTTTAGAGAGCTTTCTCTTAACTAGCAGCAAGTGTTCCAGCTAGTGGACTGATAACACCAGAATCTTTATGTTACTGCTGAGATGCCAAGGTCACTGTGCTCTGCTTGTTGAATCTGCAGCCTCAGATGCTAAGGGAGCTCGTATCTGCAGCCCTCCTGTAGGGAGGAGGGGACTAGATGGACAGCAAAACTGACCAAAGTATTCCATTTATGTATCGACGTAAGCCCACAGCTCGGTGTAAGGTCAGAGATTACAGAAGACAACTTCCTTGCTGCTGCTTCTTCCCTTCCCTTCTGTCTGTGGCCGACGTCCGGACAGGACTTTGTCTGTCCATCCCCATTGATTCCCAGGCTCGTGCAGTCCTGCCCCTCATCCCTCTCCCCTCAGCTCCTGTCTGCTCTGCCGCTCTCTCCGGCAGCTCCGGGACATGTTGGGACTGCTCACAGCTCAGGAGATGCCAGGGGAGTTGTGGGGGTGGGGGAGGCAAGAGGGTTTTGCACATTCCTGAACACACTTGTATATCATTCTACCTCTTTGCTTTTCTCATTTGTGTTTAATTCAAGCTGTCTAGTTTAGTTTCCAATCCAGAAAGTCTGGGGAATTCTGGGGCTGGAGAGGGACAGACATAGGATGGAATTCTGAGGTTGGAGAGAGACGCTGATAGGATGGAATTCCCCTCCCCGCCCCATGACACAAGCCTGAGGTCCCTCCCATGTCACAAGCTCACCTGGTTCCGAAACAGTTTTGTGTCAGTGCTCACACACGTACACACATGTACACACACGTACACACATGTACACACACACGTGTATCACACCCCTCCACAAACTTCCAACCCCTCTCCCCGGACACCCCAACCCCTCCCAGGCCCCGCCCCCCATGGTCCCGCCCCGCCCCTTTATTTCCTGCCCTTCCCGCGATCGCGCTACAGCTCCTGGCAGGTTTCGCTCCGCAGTCGGGACCCCCCGACTCGTGACCGAGAGAGCATCCCCCCTGCCCCAACCTGGGCTGTGACCCCAATGCAGGTACTTGGGGTGGGGGTAACATGGGGTGTAGGGTGGATTCCTGCTCACCAGACCAGTCTGAAAAATGACGCTAGCAGGTGGAACAACTATGTTGACGAACTGGCCAAAATCAATGTAGTGGAAATCAGAACAGCAGAAGAAAATCAGGAGTGGGAGCGATTGCTTGAATGGCTTCATTGTAAAAGGGGTCACTCAGGGATCTTTGATTTGTATAAAGAGGCACAAACCCGTGGGTGGCCTGTCACCCGTGAGCAGTGCAAAATGATCACTTCTGAATGTGATCTGTGTAAGATCAGGTTGGGGGAACATCCCCTGACGACTGATACTCTGCATATTCGGGAAGGAAGGTCCTTGTGGTCCACTTGGCAGGTGGACTACATTGGTCCTTTCTGCAAATCAGGTAACAAACAGTATATCATTGTGATGGTAGAAGTGGAGTCAGGTCTGACTTGTGCTGAAGCTGTTTCTAAAGCAAACAGTGAAAACACGGTTCGCTTCTTGGAAAGGGTATTTGGGGTATTACCCAAACCCACACATATCCAGTCTGATAATGGCACTCACTTCACCTCGAATCTGGTACAACAATGGGTGAGAAGTGAAGACATCCAATGGACATTCCACATGCCATACTATCCCCAAGCGAATGGGATAGTAGAACGTACTAACGGGTTAATCAAAAGCCTTATCCACCCACAGGACTCCAAATGGGATGAAAGGTTGTGATATGCAGTCACCACCATAAATAACAGATGGGGGATAAACGGGTGTCCTCGTCTAACTGCTTTCTTTCCTACATCACCCACTCAAGAAAAGGAGAAACAAAGAAAGCCTTGCAACACGAAAAAATCTCCCCACACCCAGGACAAACTGTACTGGTACACCTACCAAACATTGGGAAAGTTAAAATGACCCTGCAAACGCCCGTGAACTCGAATACCTGGGTTGCATCTGACATGAATAACAAACAACTCAAAATCAGTACAAATTGGATACTTCATGCTGAGTGAAGCAGGATTTCGGGGTAAATTGTAAATATGTATCTGTGTACTTGTGTGTATAGCAATGTGTACATACTAAACCAACAACCCAAAGAACCGGAGACATCCCAAGCCAGAATAGGGTCTGATCAGCCCGACACTGGTTTTGAGGAGGGGGTACCTTGTGCATACTATGGACTTGATCACCCCACGGTTTACACAACATCTCCCACTATACAGCATCATGTCTCCAAGAACTGTTTTCCCTTTGGGTTGTTGTATGTAAATAAGGTACTAATGATGCACTACTAATGGGTCTCCTATTTATGTAGTATTTCTCTTGTGTATTTCATATATATATACGTACTTATGTCGCATCACATATAGGGAATTGTTCCCTCAGAAACACACGTAAAGTGTTATATATACATCGTTTTATATATATCCAATATATAGATATGGAGATATGTGAAAGTGTATATATGTGTCAAACAGGGAAGGAGGTAAGAGTTTGGACAAGAGCCTAATAGGGTACAGATGTACACACATATACAAACGCATACATAAACATACACCACACAGGAAACAAGTCGCTGTCATAAAAGCCACGGGGTGAGATGTGAGAGACGGACTCCATAATGGCCTTTAATCCAGCGACATCTACTGGCCAGTCCTGGTAATGCACTCCCCGGCACTCGTGAGCAGAGGCCAAAACCTCAGTGGCTTTAATAAACCTATTGATTCCTAAGCGTTGTCTGTAAGTGTGACGGGGAGTGGTCCTCAGCCCTCGATCCCCTGAGGAGGGGGTGTGGCTCGCGGCTTTGCCCATCTCGGTCCGTGACAGGGCTTATCCCAATACCCCACACTGGGTGAAAACAGCCCAATCCGGGGGGGAGGCCGGGGGAGTTATGGTCCAAGGGGGGACCCCAACTAATCGCAGGGGTGGGGGGGCTGTGATTGTGTCCTGGTTTGGGCCTAACCGGCACCAAGGAACCAGGCGGCTGCTCACTCACCCCCCCGCCCCCCCACTGTGGGATGGGGAGGACAAGAACCAAGTAGAAGCGTCTGGGTCGAGACAAGGACAGGGAGGGTTCACTCACCAATTATGGTCATGAGCAAAACAGACTCAACTTGGGGGAAAACTCCATTTGATTTATCACTCACCAGATGCAAAGAAGACAAAAAGCAGAGCTGGAACACCTCACCCCACCCCTCCCTGCTTCCCGGGCCCAAATTACTTTCTTCCCATTTCTCTCCCTCCTCCCCCCAGCGGCACAGGGGGACAGGGAAGGGGCTTTACGGCCAGTTGGTCACTCGCTGTTTTCAGCTGCTCCTTCCCCCTCAGGGGGAGGACTCCTCACAGCCTTCCCCTGCTCCACCGCGGGGTCCCTCCCACTGGAGAGAGTCCTTCACCAACCCCCCAACACGAGTCCCTCCCCCCAGGTGCAGTCCCTCAGGAACACACTGCTCCAGCGTGGGCTGCCTACAGAGCCACGGGCTTCCTTGCAGCTCCCTGGCTGCAGGTGCACATCTGTCCCACCGTGGTCCTTCACGGGCTCAGGGGACAGCTGCCATCTCCCCACGGGCTGCAGGAGAACCTCTGCTGTGGCACCTCCTCCCCCTACTTCGAAAACCAAGATAACACAACATGGGGTGCACAAAGAGGCACTGGGGCTGGTGTGGGGTCTTAGGAGAGATGGGGCAGAACCCCCTTGCTTCCTAACACTCCTCACCCAAGTGGGAGGCTGGGTGCAGCTGGACTCTGCTTCCCTCTCCTGCTATGAGCCGCACAGCAGCTGCACCCTTGTGTCCAGCAGGACCTGTGAAAAGGTTCAGAGGTTGATCCCAAATGGTGAAATTAAGACACAAACGAGGTCAGATGTCACGTGCACACTGAACTTGATTGGAGTTACACAGAAAAGTCCCTAGAGCGGACAGGACAGGGAGGAAAACAGACAGAACAGGAAGGAGAAAGCAGAATTAGGGAGATTAGCAATGATAGCAGGGGGAGAGAAGGGGGGTATGGTGCTGGGCTGTACCTTGCAGATGGTCTTTGTCAGGCTAATTAACAAGATTAGCCATTGATTTGGCCAGCAACAGGGTCCTTGAACAGGATGAAACAACTTGGCACCTCAGGATGGTGGAGAAGGGGATCGAGAGCATTCTTGTCTCTGGTTTAATTGCCAATCCTGAGTCAAACTGTGTCAGGCTCTTTCACGTTTTGCAGCTTCTTTCTTATGTCCCCAGTAGTTTGTCCCAAGAAGAAGGACACACACTGTTGTTGTCCCAGCTCTGAAGCAGGATCTAAAGTAGTGAATTTGCTCATTGCTGCTCTCAGCCGATCTGAAAACTCGGGTGGAGTCTCAGACTGTCCTCGTTTTACTGCATAAAGCACTGACCAATTTATAGCCTTAGGGATTGCATTTTCTAATCCAAATTTTATCCATTCTTGATACATATCAAGACAGTATCAGACAAACAGCACCTGCAATTAAAACAAAATATATCTCACACTTTGTCCTTCTTTGGCTGCTCCCCTCATGGGGTGATGGAACCGCGGGTCAGGACTCCACCCTCGCTTCGGGACTTAGTCCCGTCTCACTCGATTCACACTCACACACCAGAACCAAGTTCTGAGGGGGTCTTAACATGAACAGTTAAGCCAAGCAAGTCGGAATACAGAGACGGTGCAAAGTCTCCAACCTGCCTTGGGTCAGAGATAAACAAAGCAGGTCTTACACCAAATAAAGGACTAGTTGCCAAGTACCAAAGGTATTCAAAAGAATACCTTAAAAAGTGCCAGTGATCCTTGGTGGTCTTGAAGACCTCTGGTGGATGTTTACTTCATCATCTTCATCTTCACCACTGTGTCCTTTTGGTGAACTCAGCTGAAGGGCCCAGTCCTTGCTGGTCTTGCTCACTGGGTGTCCCAGTTTGACTCAGGATCAGCAATTAAACCAGAGACAACAATTCTCTTGATCCCCTCCCCTCTCCTCCAGGTGGAGAAGGAGAGAGAAAATTATGGACAGAGAGAAGTTGCTCCAAGCCCTTTGCTCTCCAACAAGCCTCGTGTGCCAGGCACTGGGGGGGCTGGGCTGCAGTCTGACCTCCCAGGTGTTCATCAAGAGTTCATGACTGAAGGATCAAGTGTGTTCAGGAATGTGCAAAACCCTCTTGCCTCCCCCACCCCCAGAGAGAAGGGGAGAAGAAGCGGGAAGGGGCTTGACTTCCATGATCCCTGACCTTTCACCAAGCCCCACCTAGATGTGTATGTATGGAATATCTCTGGCCAACTTTGCTGTCCATCTAGGCCGCTCCTCCCTGCGGGAGGGTCTCTAGATACGACTCTTCTGCTCCTTTAGTGGCCAAAGCCATAAATCTGACAATGGAGCAAAGTGTCCTTGGGCTCTCAGCAGCATCTATAAACATTCCAGCGTTATCAGTCCAGCAGCTGGAACACTTGCAAGTTCCAGCAAGTGGCTGCTTAAAAGAGAGCTCCCTGAAGGAAAAATACCAGTAAAAAGAAACGTGGCTTCATCCTGGCTCAAAGCAGGAGAGTGTTGATGTGTATGAGCACTGAAGGTTGGTCTGTCCCCCTGTGCTCAAGTGAGGCTGCGTGAGAGTGGATTATCCAAGTGGCAAATCCAAAGCAGGGAGATGTAACTGGGAGGTGCTTCATTAAGGCCACAGACAGAACAAGGTGCAGATGGGCCTTGGTAACTGCACTGACTGCAACAGCGCTATAACAGGGGTTAATCTTGCAGCAATAACAACACCAAGTACACAATACACAGCACACCCGGGGATGCTTTCACCCCTCCCCAAAAGGTGAAAGTTGTGATATCTCACCCCAGGAGGTGTCCCTGCCTGGGGGAAGAAGAGAGGATCAGGCCCTTTGACCTGCCCCAGGGGAGGGGCTCTTCTCACCCCGAACAAAGGATTGAAGAACTCATTTATGACCTTTTGAAGTGGTTCCTGAGCTGATGCCATTTTTTGGTCCACAAGAAACTGGAGAAAGAACTGTTGGTGGGACAGAGCTTGGAAAATAGGGTGACCTTGACCGTGACCCTTCATTCTCCGTGATGCCTGAGGTGGGTCAGGCCATGACGGATGAGATCCACTCTCTCGTAATTCAGCTAAAGGGTCGTTCACCCGTATGGCGACGTTGATGTCTCATCATGACAGAGCCGTCTCTGAAGCTCTTCTGGCACTGGGGACACGTGTAGGGTTTCTCTCCCGTGTGGATGCGTTGATGTCTGGTGAGCGCAGCGCTCCTGGCAAAGCTCTTCCAACACTCCAGACACCTGTAGGGTCTCTCACCTGTGTGGATTTGCTGGTGCCGGGTGAAATTTGATCTCCAACGAAAACCCTTCCCGCACTCCAGACACCTGTAGGGTCTCTCACCCTTTTGGAGTCCCTGATTCTGGGTTATAGATGATCTGCTGAGAAAATCTTTCCTGCAGTGGTCACAGTCGTAGGACCTCTTCTTGCCCTGGGAGCAGCTACAGGGTCGGTCATCTGTATGGAGCCGTTGATGTCTCCACAAGTTAGAGCTGTCTCTGAAGCTCTTCTGGCACCTGGGACACGTGTAGGGTTTCTCTCCCGTGTGGATGTGATGATGGTCGAGGAACGTAGAGCTCCTGGCAAAGCTCTTCCCGCAGTCGGGACATGTGTAGGGACGTTCACCTGTGTGGACCCGGAGGTGAGATCTGAGGCTTGAGCTACTCACAAAGTTCTTCCCACACTGAGGACACACGTAGGGTTTTTCCCCTGTGTGGACACATTGATGACATATCCAAGTGCTGCTGCTATAGAAGCTCTTCCCACACTCAAGACACCTATAGGGTCGGTCATATGTATGGACCTGTTGATGTCTCCACAAGTTGGAGCCATGCCTGAAGCTCCTCTGGCACTGGGGACACATGTAGGGTTTCTCTCCCGTGTGGATGCGTTGATGGCCGATGAGCGTAGAGCTGGTGGCAAAGCTCTTCCCACACTCCAGACACCTGAAGGGTCTCTCGCCCATGTGGATTCGCTGGTGCCGCATTAATCTTGATCTTGTGTTAAAAGTTTTCCCATAGTCATGGCACTCGTGGGACATGGCACCGGGACAAGGGCTTCACCGTGGGACCCGACACGAGGTGGCTCACACAGGGCCACCCCTATAGGGCTGCTCACCCCTATGGATGAGCCCAGATGGGCCGGGTGGATCTCCTCCCAATGGTGGACAAGGGCCGGGCAGATCCTGACCCTTTCTTGTGTTCCTAAAAAACAGCAAATTTGTCTCCAACGTTGATTTGATGACGTTTCACCAAGGTTGAGTCAGGATCAAAAGCTCTCCCACCCTTGGGGCACCTGGATGGATCCTACAATGGGTCAATAAAGCTGAATTTTGGTTCAAGCTATCACGCCCTTGGAGCACTTCCAGGGTTTTCAGTGGAAGAGTCACATAAAACCTGGTCTGGGAGAAAATGGGGTGCATGGTGAAATGGGGGAGTTACCCATGGAGTTGGACACCCTCCCCCCATCCTTAACCTCAAAACAGTTAGTTGGTGGAAACTGGGTGTAGGGTCTTTGGGGAGTGCTGGGGGTCTCAGCCACTCCTGGGATGAGTTGGGCTCCTCCCATTGCACTCACCCTCCATGAGATAATTTGGGAATCCTCCCATTGCAGCCCCCCCACCCTGGGGTGATGTAGGGGTGCCCATGTGGGACAACAGACCTTGTAGATATCTATGAGGTGCTGCTTTGGTTTCGTGTGGGTGTTGGTAGCAGGGGAGGGTTCCAGGGGTGGCTCCTGTAAGAGGATGAAAAGCTCCCCCAGCTCCAAAATCTGCAACCACAGCTCTGGCCAAGGCCGAGGCATCAGAGACAATGGATGGGCCTCTGCGACTGAGAGATGAAAGAAGGGAAACCTGAGAGCAGAGGAGAGGGGCAGGTGGAGAACTCGGTGGAGAGCAGTGAGAGCAGGGGTGAGAGCAGTGCTGGAGCAGAGATACCAAGGGCAGGGAGGAAGGAGGGGGAGGAGGTGTGTCCTGGTTTGAGCCAGGATGAAGCTCATTTTCCTTTTAATGATTTGTTTTCCTTCACTAAGGTCTCTTTTAACTACCAACAAGTGTTCCTGCTAGTGGACTGATACCACTGGAATGTTGATGTTTCTGCTGAGACGCAAAGGTCAGTCTGTTCTACTCAGTGAATCTGCCACTACTGGTGCTACTGAGAGCAGGGGAGTTGTATCTGTGACCCCCCATAGGGGCTGGACTAGACAGTCAGGAGAATTGACCAAAACTATTCCATTCCATATATCTACATAAGCCCAGAGGAAGGTCAGAGATCACAGAAGACAACTTCCTTCCTGCTTCTTCTTCCCTTCTCTTCCATCCATGGCCGGCGTCCGGGGAGGACTCCATCCATCCATCCATCCATCCATCCATCCATCCATCCATCCATCCATCCTTCCATCCATCCCTGTCAACCCCCAGGCTCAGGCATCTCTGACCTCATAACCCTCATACCCCAGCCCCTGTCTGCTCTGCCTTATCTCCTGCCTGTGGGCTGAGACATTTCAGGGCTGCTCACAGCTCAGGAGATGCCGGGGGAGTTGCTGGGGATGGGGGGAGGAAAGATGCTTTTGCACATTCCTGAAGATACTTGAATATAATTGTACATATAATTCAAGCTGTCTAATTTCGTTTTCAATCCAGCAAAGTCTCTCTCCTCATTCTCTCTTTCCTTCCCTACCTGGGTGGCAGGGGATCGAGAGCATTCTTGTCTCTGGTTTATTTGCCAATCCTGAGTCAAACGGTGACAAGGTGCCACAGCAGAGGTTCTCCTGCAACCCGTAGGGAGATGGCAGCTGTCCCCTGCAGCCCGTGAAGAACCACGGTGGGACAGATGTGCACCTGCACCCGTGGAGCTGCAAAGAAGCCCATGGAGCTGCAAAGAAGCCCGTGGCTTTGTGAACAGCCCAGGCTGGAGCAGTGTGTTCCTGAGGGACTCGTGTTGGGGGGTTGGTGAAGGACTCTCTCCCGTGGGAGGGACCCCGCGGTGGAGCAGGGGAAGGCTGTGAGGAGTCCTCCCCCTGAGGGGGAAGGAGCAGCTGAAAACAGCGAGTGACCAACTGGCCGTAAAGCCCCTTCCCTGTCCCCCTGTGCCGCTGGGGGGAGGAGGGAGAGAAATGGGAACAAAGTCATTTGGGCCCGGGAAGCAGGGAGGGGTGGGGTGAGGTGTTCCAGCTCTGCTTTTTGTCTGTTTTACCCGGGACCCTAATCAGTGAGTGAACCCTCCCTGTCCTTGTCTGGCCTCGTGAGCTTCTAGTTGGATTTTCTCCTCCTCACTCTGCAGCTGCGGGGTGGGGGGAGTGAGCAGCCACCTGGGTCTTTGTTGTTGGTCTGGCCCAAACCAGGACACAGGCAAAGGGGGCACTGGACATCTCCCCCATCTTTACAAGCTCATTCATAAACATCATTAGTCTGCTAAGGACCAATCAATACACCAAGTCCCACCTCGTCAACCGGTGTTGTCCTTTAGAGCCTTAAAGCTCATCCAGTCCCATTTCCTGCCATGGGCAGGGACACCTCCCACTAGTCCAGGCTGCTCCAAGCCCCATCCAACCTGCCCTTGAACACTTCCAGGGATGGGGACACTCACAGCAAAGAATTTCCTCCTAAGATCACAGAATCATGGAGTGTGTTGGCTTGGAAGGGACCTTTAAAGGCCATCTAGTCCAGCCCCCCTGCAGTGAGCATCTGTTTTGACAGCTGACTTCACTACCTGAAACACCACTACCAAACAGAGCCCAGGCACATCAAGTCTGTCACCACAGTGTCTCCAAACAACTGTGCTGGTGACACAAGTTATGTATCTCATCCCCCTGATTTGTAACAAGTCTTGGTAGAACCTTCAGAGGCTTTTCTTCCCTCCTCCTCCCCCCCCTTGGGAAGACTCCACAGCTTTTTGCCTTTTAATTCTCTTTGGTAGAAACAGGAGGGCTCTTCAAAATGAAAGAGCTTAAGCAAAGGCCTGTAAATCATTCATTCATGTTTATTGCTCCAAATACAATAACCTAAAGGAGAAGACAGTGATGAGGATCAGCACAGCAGAGCACTTGTGCACAACACTCCTGGCACCCCCATCTATAAAGAAGGGTCCAAAGGAGGACCCAGGTAATTATAGACCCATTGGTCTCACTTCAGTCACTGGGAAAGTCACGAGCAAATCCTCCTGGGGACTGTCACAAGTTCATTGAAGCATGTGATTGGGAAAAGCCAACATGGATTTACCAGGGGCAAATCGTGCTTGACAAACCTGATCACCTTCTATCACAAAGTGACCTGCTCGGTTGATGCTGGGCCAGCGGTGGACATTGTCTGCCTGGACTGCTCCAAGGCTTCTCCTACAGTCACCTACAGCCTCTTGCTGGAGAAACTGAGTCATTACGACCTTGATAAGTGGTCTGTGGGGTGGGTGGGGAACTGGCTGACAGACCATACCCAGAGGCTGATAGTTTGCTCCTCAAACTGGCAACCGGCCACCAGTGGGGTCCCCAGGGATCGATATTGGGCCCAATGCTGGTTAACATCTTCATAAGTGACCTGGATGTTGGGATCAAGAGCACCCTGATGAAGTTTGCTGATGACACCAAGAGGAGTGGAGAGGTTGACACTCCAGAAGGGAGAGCCACCCTCCAGGATGGACTGGACAGGCTGGAGCAGTGGGCTAGCAGGAACCTTAAGAAGTTCCACAGCGAGAAGCGTAAGGTCTTGCACCTGGGAACACATAACCCAGGAGTGCAGTTCAGACTGGGATCCACCTGGCTGGAGAGCAGCCCTGTGGAAAGGGACCTGGGGGTCTTGGTGGATAACAGGCTCAACATGAGTGAACAATGCGCTGCAGTGGCAAAGAAAGCCAACAGGATGCTGGGCTGCATCAACAAGGGCATCAGCAGCAGAGATAAAGAAGTCATCATCCTGCTCTACTCACACACAATCACAGAATCACAGAATCACCAAGGCTGGAAAAGACCTTTAAGATCATCAACTCCAGCCTATGACCAACACCACCACATCATCTAGACCATGGCACTAAGTGCCACATCCAGCCTTGCCTTGAACACAGCCAGGGACGGTGCCTCCACCACTTCCCTGGGAAGTCTATTCCAATGTCCAATCACCCTCTCCGTGAGGAATAGCTTCCTAATATCCAACCTAAGAAGATGGAGACTCCCTATTTACCAGGAGTCACATGGAAAAGACAAGGGGTCATGGGCACAAGTTGCTCCTGGGGACACTCCGATGGAACACAAGAGGTCCATTTTTCACCATGAGGACAGTCAAACATTGCAACAGTCTCCCAAGGGAAGTGGTAGATTCCCCCACATTGGACACTTTGAAGTCTCAGCTTGACAGGGTGCTGAGCCACCTCTTAGAAACTGCAGTAGTACCTAGAAAGGTTGGACCAGATGGTCCTTGAGGTCCCTTCCAACCTGGCATTCTATGATTCCATGATACTAAAATACCCACCCACAGGCTCGAGGGACCCCTACTCCTTGAGCAGACACAGTGACATTCCTGAGCATTGTCACTTGGAATGGAAGGGAGGGATTAGTGACCCATCGTGTGTGCCAGTGATAGAACAATGTTAGAGAGCAAGTTCTTTCTCAGGTTTTTGGGTATCAAAGTAGCATTTCTGTTGTCACAGTAAAATTGGGTCACTGGAAGAACCCTCTAACACGTGTCTTTCAGTTTCAGAAGGCAGGCATTCTTCATTGCAGAGCTGGATGCACCAGAGATAGGTCTCAGAGTCCTGCAGGCCATAAGTGCCCAGTGGCAAGAGTGACACTGTCCTACCAGATACATGTGCATCAGATTTCCTGGAACTGCTTGTAGTATTAGTGTTCTCCTGAAATCCCAGAATCCTGCTGCTTGGAAAAGACCTGGAAGATCTTGGAGCCCAGCACTAACCCAACTCTACCAACCATTAACCCAACTCTGCCGACTCCAGTGCTAAGCCATGTCTCCCAAGTGAAACGCCCCATCACACCCACCCACTCCCTATTGCAACCAACCCCCGGATCGTTTGGGGTCCCCTGGGATAACCTTGAATCCCCCATCAGGGCCCCAGATCCTCAGAAGTATTTGGGGGTCCCCAATGCATCCTCGCATCACCAGGATGATTTGGGGTCCCATGGATGACTTGGGAGGTGCCCAATCACAGCCCCCCACCCCCGGATGAGTTGGGGTCCTCCCCGAACTTGGGATGCTCGCACCAAGTGGCGTGTAATAGGATACCCCGATAAACCACCACCCCCGGTACCTGCTGCGGGGGGGCACAGCCCAGGCCGGGGGGGCGATGCTCTCTCCGTCACGAATTGGGGTGCCCGGTTGCCGAGCGAAACCTCTCGGAAGCTGCAGCGCGACCGCGGGAAGCGGGGGGAAAGAAAGCGGTGGGGAATAAAGCAGCTGGGAATAAAGCGGCGGGGCGGGGCCATGGGAGGGGGGTCAGGGTGCCAGGGGGAGGGGTTGGAAGTTTGGTGGGGGTGAGACACCTGTGTGTGTACGTGTGTGTCACGTGTGTGTTACACATTTTACGTGTGTAAAATCCGGCCGAAGCAAACTCTCTCAGGCTCGTTTTGGAGTTCTAGAGCGCAGGCATTCCCAGGAAACAAAACAAAACAATTACAGCTCAGGATGGTAACTGCCAAAGGTGAAAAAAAATAGTGATTGCTTGGCCAGAGCAGTCACCCTTTTCCGCGAGGCGTGAGAAAGCTGACCGTGAAGGAAAAAGCAGCCAGTGCCCCCCCCTCCCTCTCCCAGATTTGCCGGAACCCATTGTGACTGGGAGAGCTGAGCAGGACAATTAGCGGCCTCCGCCCCCCATGGAGAGCCCGGGGGCGGAGGGTGGATGGGGATTAGAAGGCTCGCTGAGAATGAAAGAGATGAGCTGATAACTTGTTTTGTAGGCCCTGCCAAAACTGCGATAACGTTTGTTCACTGGACTAGGGTTTCTGTCTCCGTGATTTGATGAAGATCTGTCTGGTTGTGGTAATTTTGGTCTTTTGAATTACTGACGTTGCTTATTGGACTACGGGTTTTGCTTCTGTCTACTAATTGGGATCTGACTCCAATGAGAAAGAGACAGTCTAAAAGTGCTGTTCTGAACAGGTCTCGTCGTTTTCCTTGTGTCTTGTCTTTGTGTCATTAAAAATGGGCAATGTGTGCTCAGCAGGAGGTGACATCCCCAAATGTGCACCATTAGGAGGCTTTCTGAGATACTGGAGTAAGTTTGGGAGTATATTGCAGTTGATGGTGTTTTGCAAGCATGAGGGAAGAAATCACGATGGTACTAGAAGGAAATGCCAGGGGTTAGTAAGGAAAGTTGTTGTAAGTCGGGGAAAGGGGCTGAGAATGTAGAAGATGTGCAGTTGAGGGTCCGGATTGCAGCCCGGAGGCTGGGAGGATGAGGGAACAAATCACAGAAGATGCTCTTTCTTCACATGGTATTTTTATTTTGTTTTAGTGTGTTTTTAGTGTGTTTTTATTCTGATATTTGGTAATTAAATGGTATTAACATCCTATTATGTTGCATCCTTAGTATTTATCTGGGGAGTTACTGGATGCCCATGACTTCCTGCGTTGTGTCCCACACCTTCATTCACACTCCCCAGGAAAAAGGAGACTAAGGAGCCTGCAAACCTGCTCCATTAGCCAGGACAGCCAGTTTTAGTGGAGATGCCTTCTCGAGGAGAAGTATGATACCCTCCTTTTAACCTCGGGCTCACGGGCTGAGTCGGGATCTGTCTTTTGTTTTGTCTTCCAGAAGGAAGATGGGACGATAACCAACTCTAAGGCTCCCTGGCACTTGACCTATTCTGTCCCTGGCACACTGACCCCCCTCCCATTGCCCCTCCCCGCCGCTTTATTCCCCACCGCTTTCTTCCCCGCCGCTTCCCGCGGTCGCACTGCAGCTTCCGAGAGGTTTCGCTCGGCAACCGGGCACCCCAATTCGTGACGGAGAGAGCATCGCCCCTCCGCTGTAGGTACTGGGGGATGGGGGGCGTATCCCAAAACACGCCACTTGGTGCGAGCATCCCAAGTTCGGGGAGGACCCCAACTCATCCGGGGGTGGGGGGCTGTGATTGGGCACCTCCCAAGTCATCCATGGGGACTCCAAATCATCCTGGCGATGCGAGGCTGCACTGGGGACCCCCAAATACTTCTGAGCATCAGGGACCCTGATGGGGGATTCAAGTTTATCCCAGGGGACCCCAAACGATCCGGGGGTTGGGGGCTGCAATAGCATTGCAGGTCTGTCCCACTGTCCTCCAGCGAGGGCTGGCCTGAGACAGCTTTGCAAGGTGGCCAAGAGGAAGTAGTGCCTGATGAGACCCCCCTGCAGGGCTGGGTCCCGTTGTGGAGCCCCCAAGCCAGGAAGGACACGGAGCTGTTGGAGCGAGTCCAGAGGAGGCCATGGAGATGATGTGAGGGCTGGAGCAGCTGTGCTCTGGAGCCAGGCTGGGAGAGATGGGGGTGTTCAGCCTGCAGAAGACAAGGCTGCGGGGAGACCTTAGAGCACCTTCCCGTGCCTGCAGGGGCTCCAGGAAAGCTGGGGAGGGAGCTGGGGAGGGAGCTGGGGAGGGAGCTGGGAGGGAGGGAGGGAGCTGGGGAGGGGCTTTGGACAAGGGCAGGAGTGCTGATGGGACGAGGGGAATGGCTTTAACCTGGCAGAGGGGCCATTGGCCTCCGCTCGCCGTCTCCAGGCGGAAGAGCCGCTCTGCTCCGCCCGGCGGTTCCGCTGCTCCCCGCTGAGGGCGGTCAATGGCCGCCAGCAGCCGCGCCGGCGTGGCGGGGGGAGCGCGGAACGCGGGTGCCGGCGGCCCGGCGCAGCGGCGGCAGCAAGTCCTCGGCAAGGTCCCGGGGCGTCCCCTGGCGCCCGAGGGCTGGCGGGTGCGCGGCCGGCCGGGGGGGAGCCGGGCCGCGGCGGGACCGTGCCGGGCCCCGGAGCCTGCCAGGAGCCGCCCGCGGGCTGAGGCCGCGCCTGGGCTGCCCAGAGCCCTTCCCGGGGGCGGGCAGGCCCGCTGCTCGGCTCCCGCCCCGCTCTCCGCCCAGCCGGCCTGCCAAGGGGTCGTGCCCTCCGCCCAAGCGAGCGAGCAGCCGGGCTTTCGGCGGGACTGAGGCGCAGCCCGGGCTGGGGGCTGTCAGCGTTTGGGTGCGGGTCTGCCGTGCCGTGCAGCTGCTCCGCATCCAGCAGAGCGTGTTCAGACACGGGGCTGTTGTGGCGATAGCGGGGCTGTCAGCCGGTGGGCAAGAAGCCCATCCACACACAGGGTCGAGAGAGTTGCTTTCCTATGCAGTTCTGCCCAGAAAAGGGAGCAGGGGGCTGTTCCACAGAGCAAGCTCAGCTTCCCGAAACACTGATAGCTGAAACCATGGGCAACATGGCCATTTTTGGGACAACGTTCCCTTGCATGGTCCTGTTGAGTGGCATTTACCTGAGCAGTCTCCAGGCCTTTTGCCTGTGAACAGAGACCAAGCTCAAGGAACTGGGGGCCTTGCAGTTGGAAATTGGCCGAGACCAGCGGGACTTGCTGCCCGATGTTCTGCATGCGTAGGAGAAGGGATTAACACCTCAGGACAACTCCCCAGACCACCGAAGACCCCCACCTAAGAGGCTTCAAATGCATAGATAAGGAGAACACTAATATTACAAGGAGTTCCAGGAAATCTGATGCACATGTATCTGGTAGGACAGTGTAACTCTTGTCACTTGGCACTTATGGATGGCATGCAGGACTCTGAGACCTATCTCTGGTGCATCCAGCTCTGCAATGAAGAATGCCTGCCTTCTGAAACTGAAAGACACTCCATCTTCTTGGTAGCCACCCTTGAAGTACTGGGACATGGTGATGAAGTCTCCCCTAAGCCTTCTCAAGTCTGAACAAACCCAGTTTTCTCAGCCTCTCCTCATATGGCAGGTTCTCCAGTCCTCTGACCATCTTTGTGGCCCTTCTCTGGAGCCTCTCCAGCCTGTCTGCGTCCTTTTTGTAGAGCGGGGACCAGAACTGAACCCAATACTCCAGGGGTGGTCTGACAAGTGGCCAGCAGGAGTAGGGATGTAATTCTCCCCCTATACACAGCACTGGTGAGGCCTCCTCTCGAGTACTGTGTACAGTTCTGGGCCCCTCACTTCAAGAGGGACGTTGAGGTGCTGGAGCGGGTCCAGAGGAGAGCAACAAGGCTGGTGAAAGGACTAGAGGGAAAGTCTTATAGGGAGAGGCTGAGGGTGCTGGGGTTGTTTAGCCTGGAGAAGAGGAGACTCAGGGGGGAACTCATCACTCTCTTCAACTACCTGAAGGGAGGTTGTAGTCAGGTGGGGGCTGGGCTCTTCTCCCAGGCAAGGAGTGACAGGACAAGAAGTTGCTCCAAGGGAGGCTTAGGTTGGATATTAGAAGCACTTCCTCACGGAGAGGGTGATTAGACATTGGAATAGACTTCCCAGGGAAGTGGTGGAGGCACCATCCCTGGCTGTGTTCAAGGCAAGGCTGGATGTGGCACTTAGTGCCACGGTCTAGATGATGTGGTGGTGTTGGTCATAGGCTGGAGTTGATGATCTTAAAGGTCTTTTCCAGCCTTGGTGATTCTGTGATTGTGTGTGAGTAGAGCAGGATGATGACTTCTTTATCTCTGCTGCTGATGCCCTTGTTGATGCAGCCCAGCATCCTGTTGGCTTTCTTTGCCACTGCAGCGCGTTTTTCACTCATGTTGAGCCTGTTATCCACCAAGACCCCCAGGTCCCTTTCCACAGGGCTGCTCTCCAGCCAGGTGGATCCCAGTCTGAACTGCACTCCTGGGTTATGTGTTCCCAGGTGCAAGACCTTACGCTTCTCCCTGTGGAACTTCTTAAGGTTCCTGCTAGCCCACTGCTCCAGCCTGTCCAGTCCATCCTGGAGGGTGGCTCTCCCTTCTGGAGTGACAACCTCTCCACTCCTCTTGGTGTCATCAGCAAACTTCATCAGGGTGCTCTTGATCCCAACATCCAGGTCACTTATGAAGATGTTAACCAGCATTGGGCCCAATATCGATCCCTGGGGACCCCACTGGTGGCCGGTTGCCAGTTTGAGGAGGAACTATTTACTACCAGCCTCTGGGTATGGTCTGTCAGCCAGTTCCCCACCCACCCCACAGACCACTTAACAAGGCCGTAATGACTCAGTTTCTCCAGGAGGAGGCTGTAGGTGACTGTAGGAGAAGCCTTGGAGCAGTCCAGGCAGACAATGTCCACCGCTCGCCCAGCATCAACCGAGCAGGTCACTTTGTGATAGAAGGTGATCAGGTTTGTCAAGCACGATTTGCCCCTGGTAAATCCTTGTTGGCTTTTCCCAATCACATGCTTCAATGAACTTGTGACAGACCCCAGGAGGATTTGCTCGTGACTTCCCAGTGACTGAAGTGAGACCAATGGGTCTATAATTACCTGGGTCCTCCTTTGGACCCTTCTTTATAGATGGGCGTGGCAGGTGTGTTGTGCACAAGTGCTCTGCTGTGCTGATCCTCATCACTGTCTTCTCCTTTAGGTTATTGTATTTGGTGCAATAAACACTAATTAATGATTTACAGGCCTTTGCTTAAGCTCTTTCATTTTGAAGAGCCCTCCTGTTTCTACCAAAGAGAATTAAAAGGCAAAAACCTGTGGAGTCTTCCCAAGGGGGGGAGGAGGAGGGAAGAAAAGCCTCTGAAGGTTCTACCAAGACTTGTTACAAATCAGGGGGATGAGATACATAACTTGTGTCACCAGCACAGTAGTTTGGAGACACTGTGGTGACAGACTTGATGTGCCTGGGCTCTGTTTGGTAGTGGTGTTTCAGGTAGTGAAGTCAGCTGTCAAAACAGATGCTCACTGCAGGGGGGCTGGACTAGATGGCCTTTAAAGGTCCCTTCCAAGCCAACACACTCTATGCTTCTGTGATCTTAGGAGGAAATTCTTTGCTGTGAGGGTCGTTCAAGGGCAGGTTGGATGGGGCTTGGAGCAGCCTGGACTAGTGGGAGGTGTCCCTGCCCATGGCAGGAAATGGGACTGGATGAGCTTTAAGGCTCTAAAGGACAACACCCGTTGACGAGGTGGGACTTGGTGTATTGATTGATTTTGGGCAGACTAATGATGTTTATGAATGAGCTTGTAAAGATGGGGGAGATGTCCAGTGCCCCCTTTGCCTGTGTCCTGGTTTGGGCCAGACCAACAACAAAGACCCAGGTGGCTGCTCACTCCCCCCACCCCGCAGCTGCAGAGTGAGGAGGAGAAAATCCAACTAGAAGCTCACGAGGCCAGACAAGGACAGGGAGGGTTCACTCACTGATTAGGGTCCCGGGTAAAACAGACAAAAAGCAGAGCTGAAACACCTCACCCCACCCCTCCCTGCTTCCCGGGCCCAAATGACTTTGTTCCCATTTCTCTCCCTCCTCCCCCCAGCGGCACAGGGGGACAGGGAAGGGGCTTTACGGCCAGTTGGTCACTCGCTGTTTTCAGCTGCTCCTTCCCCCTCAGGGGGAGGACTCCTCACAGCCTTCCCCTGCTCCACCGCGGGGTCCCTCCCACGGGAGAGAGTCCTTCACCAACCCCCCAACACGAGTCCCTCAGGAACACACTGCTCCAGCGTGGGCTGTTCACAGAGCCACGGGCTTCTTTGCAGCTCCATGGGCTTCTTTGCAGCTCCACGGGTGCAGGTGCACATCTGTCCCACCGTGGTCCTTCACGGGCTGCAGGGGACAGCTGCCATCTCCCCACGGGCTGCAGGAGAACCTCTGCTGTGGCACCTTGTCACCGTTTGACTCTGGATCATAAATAAACCAGAGACAAGAATGCTCTCGATCCCCTGCCACTCAGGTAGGGAAGGAGAGAGAAAATGAGGACAGAGACTTTGCTGGATTGAAAACTAAATTAGACAGCTTGAATTATATGTACAATTATATTCAAGTATGTTCAGGAATGTGCAAAAGCATCTTTCCTCCCCCCATCCCCAGCAACTCCCCCGGCATCTCCTGAGCTGTGAGCAGCCCTGAAATGTCTCAGCCCACAGGCAGGAGATAAGGCAGAGCAGACAGGGGCTGGGGTATGAGGGTTATGAGGTCGGAGATGCCTGAGCCTGGGGGTCGACAGGGATGGATGGATGGATGGATGGATGGATGGATGGATGGATGGATGGATGGAGTCCTCCCCGGACGCCGGCCATGGACAGAAGAGAAGGGAAGAAAAAGCAGGAAGGAAGTTGTCTTCTGTGATCTCTGACCTTCCTCTGGGCTTATGTAGATATATGGAATGGAATAGCTTTGGTCAGTTCTGCTGTCTGTCCAGTCCAGCCCCCTACGGGGGGTCACAGATACAACTCCCCTGCTCTCAGTAGCACCAGTAGTGGCAGATTCACTGAGTAGAACAGACTGACCTTCGCATCTCAGCAGAAACATCAGCATTCCAGGTGGTATCAGTCCACTAGCAGGAACACTTGTTGGTAGTTAAAAGTGAGCTTAGTGAAGGAAAACAAATCAGTAAAAGGAAAATGAGCTTCATCCTGGCTCAAACCAGGACACACCTCCTCCCCCTCCTTCCTCCCTGCCCTTGGTATCTCTGCTCCAGCACTGCTCTCACCCCTGCTCTCACTGCTCTCCACCGAGTTCTCCACCTGCCCCTCTCCTCTGCTCTCAGGTTTCCCTTCTTTCATCTCTCAGTCGCAGAGGCCCATCCATTGTCTCTGATGCCTCGGCCTTGGCCAGAGCTGTGGCTGCAGATTTTGGAGCTGGGGGAGCTTTTCATCCTCTTACAGGAGCCACCCCTGGGCCCCTCCCCTGCTACTAACACCCACACCAAATGAAAGCAGCACCTCATAGACATCTACAAGGTGTGTTGTCCCACAGGGGCACCCCTACATCACCCCAGGGTGGAGGGCCTGCAATGGGAGGATTCCCAAATTATCTCATGGAGGGTGAGCGCAATGGCAGGAGCCCACCTCATCCCAGGAGTGGCTGAGACCCCCAGCACTCCCCAAAGATCCTGCAGCCAGAGTCACCCCACCTCGCTGTTTTGAGGTTAAGGATGGGGGGAGGGTGTCCAACTCCATGGGTAACTCCCCCATTTGACCATGCACCCCATTTTCTCCCAGACCAGGTTTGATGTTACGCTTCCACCGAAAACCCGGGAAGTGCTCCAAGCGCGCGACAGCTTGAACCAAAATTCAGCTTTATTGACCCATTGTAGGATCCATCCAGGTGCCCCAAGGGTGGGAGAGCTTTTGATCCTGACTCAACCTTGGTGAAACGTCATCAAATCCACATGGGAGACAAATTTGCTGTTTTTTAGGAACACAAGAAAGGGTCAGGATCTGCCCGGCCCGTGTCCACCATTGGGAGGAGATCCACCCGGCCCATCTGGGCTCATCCATAGGGGTGAGCAGCCCTATAGGGGTGGCCCTGTTGGAGCCACCTGGTATCTAGTCCCACAGTGAAGCCCTTGTCCCAGTGCCATGTCCCACGAGTGCCACGACTGCGGGAAAACTTTTAACAGAAGATCAGGCTTAATCCAGCACCAGCGAATCCACACAGGCGAGAGACCCTTCAGGTGTCTGCAGTGTGGGAAGGGCTTTACCAGGAGCTCTTCACTCATTACACATCAACGCATCCACACGGGAGAGAAACCCTACACATGTCTCCAGTGCCAGAAAAGCTTCAGGTATGGCTCCAACTTGCGGAGACATCAATGGGTGCATTCAGATGACCGACCCTATAGGTGTCTTCAGTGTGGGAAGAGCTTCTCTAGCAGCAGCAGTTGGATATGTCACCAACATGTCCACACTGGGAAAAAACCCTACGTGTGTCCTCAGTGTGGGAAGAGCTTTATGAGTAGCTCCGGCCTCAGATCTCACCTCCGGGTCCACACAGGTGAACGTCCCTATACGTGTCCCGACTGCGGGAAGAGCTTTGCCACGAGCAATAAGTTCCTCGACCATCATCGCATCCACACAGGTGAGAGACCCTACAGGTGTCTGGAGTGTTGGAAGAGCTTTGCCAGGAGAGCTGCGCTCACCAGACATCAACGCATCCACACGGGAGAGAAACCCTACACGTGTCCCCAGTGCCAGACGAGCTTCGCACAATGCTCTGCCATGATGAGACATCAACGTCGCCATATGGGTGAACGACCCTTTAGCTGCTTCTAGTTCCTGAAGAGGTTTTACCAAAGAGCGGATGTCATCCGTCATGGCCAGACCCACCTCAGGGATCACCGAGAATGAAGGGTCACGGTCAAGGTCACCCTATTTTCCAAGCTCTGTCCCACCAACAGTTCTTTCTCCAGTTTCTTGTGGACCAAAAAATGGCATCAGCTCAGGAACCACTTCAAAAGGTCATAAATGAGTTCTTCAATCCTTTGTTCGGGGTGAGAAGAGCCCCTCCCCTAGGGCAGGTCAAAGGGCCTGATCCTCTCTTCTTCCCCCAAGCAGGGTGTGGGGAACAGACTATTTCTCCCCACACAACGGATTGCCTTCCAAGCCAGCGAAGTGCCTCTGGAAACCAAGGCCAGACTGAAACAGCCGTGGCAGAGATGCAGATAGCAGACTCCCTCTGAGAGACTGGGCACCCGGCCACGTACTGAAGGAGAACGTTATCTGAAGGGAGGCGGGCTGTGCCGGTGGAGCCGCTGGACCCACTGACCCACCTGTCGGATGCGGCTGCTCGGGGGGGCCGGTGCTCGCCCGCGGGGGAATCGTCTCCCCCTCCCCCTGCCGCCCGAAGCGGAGCCGGGGACTCGCCGCCTCCCTGCTCGCCGCTCGAAGCGGAGTCTGGATCGCTGCCTGCTGCTGCTCGCCGGTGCCAGGGGAGCCTGCCTGCCGTGGTGTCTACCGTGCTGTGCCTGAGCGCCGTGACTGCCGTGCCGTGACTGCTGTGCTGTGCCTGCCGGAGGGGTCACCGCCGGGCACGCCCCGCCGCCATGGGCTCGTCCCGTCACCGCCGCTGCTGGTCACCCGGACGTTGGTTACATCTTCACTACGGAAGGGGTAACACGGGTACACTCACACACACTCACATATAAATATAATCCAGGCTTACTTCCCACCCTTCCCTTACATTGATCCTCCTACACCTCTTCTGCAGGGAGTGCTCCTATTAATACCATAGACCCCTGATATATACCTAGATTACCTTCCCTTGGTCCCTTAAACCCTTAATAAACCTCTTAGTGTGTAAGTGAAACATTGGTCTTTGTGAGTGTATGTGGGGGGGGCATTCCACTCCACCCTCTAAGGTACGGTCCCGTTTACGAACCTCTCTGCTCCCGGCCGATAAGGGGGGGATAGTCACGGAAGCATCCTGACATCCGATAGCCTTTGATATCGGTCCGCGATACAGGGACACCTCCTGGGGTGAGATATCGCAACTTTCACCTTTTGGGGAGGGGTGGAAGCATCCCCGGGTGTGCTGTGTATTGTGTACTTGGTGTTGTTATTGCTGCAGGATTCACCCCTGTAAGTGTTCCAGCTGCTGGACTGATAACGCTGGAATGTTTATAGATGCTGCTGAGAGACCAAGGACACTTTGCTCCATTGTCAGATTTATGGCTTTGGCCACTAAAGGAGCAGAAGAGTCGTATCAGGGAGGAGCGGCCTAGATGGACAGCAAAGTTGGCCAGAGATATTCCATACATACATATCTATGTGGGGCTTGGTGTAAGGTCAGGGATCACAGACATCAACTTCTTTCTTGCTTCTTCTTCCTTGCTCTCCCATCCATGGCCGGCATCCAGGGAGGACTCCATCTGTCCATCCCCGTTGATCCCCAGGCTCGTGCAGTCCTGCCCCTCATCACTCTCCCCTCAGCTCCTGTCTGCTCTGCCGCTCTCTCCGGCAGCTCCGGGACATGTTGGGACTGCTCACAGCTCAGGAGATGCCAGAGGAGTTGTGGGGGTGGGGGAGGCAAGAGGGTTTTGCACATTCCTGAACACACTTGATCCTTTAGTCATGAACCATTGATGAACACCTGGGAGGTCAGACTGCAGGCCAGCCCCCCCAGTGCCTGGCACACAAGGCTTGTTGGAGAGCAAGGGGCTTGGAGCAACTTCTCTCTGTCCATAATTTTCTCTCTCCTCCTCCACCTCGGGGAGAGGGCAGGGGATCAAGAGAATTGTTGTCTCTGGTTTAAGTGCTGATCCTGAGTCAAACTGGGACACCCAGTGAGCAAGACCAGCAAGGACTGGGCCCTTCAGCTGAGTTCACCAAAAGGACACAGTGGTGAAGATGAAGATGATGAAGTAAACATCCACCAGAGGTCTTCAAGACCACCAAGGATCACTGGCACTTTAAGGTATTCTTTTGAATACCTTTGGTACTTGGCAACTAGTCCTTTATTTGGTGTAAGACCTGCTTTGTTTATCTCTGACCCGAGGCAGGTTGGAGACTTTGCACCGTCTCTGTATTCCGACTTGCTTGGCTTAACTGTTCATGTTAAGACCCCCTCAGAACTTGGTTCTGGTGTGTGAGTGTGAATCGGGTGAGACGGGACTAAGTCCCGAAGCGAGGGTGGAGTCCTGACCCGCGGTTCCATCACCCCGTGAGGGGAGTGGCCAAAGAAGGACAAAGTGCCAGATATATTTTGTTTTAATTGCAGCTGCTGTTTGTCTGATATTGTCATGTCTTGTTGTAAAAGGTACCTGTAGGATCCTGTGTCAAATTATGGGTGGACAACAGAGTGGGGGAATTTTCAAGAAAGGTCCACTGGGATGTGTTTTGGCTCATTGGAAAGACCTGGGTGGTGTTCCAGGAGGCAGTGTTAGGACAAGGGACTTGATAAAGTATTGTCATCAGTGGTGGCCTCTGTATACATTGGAGGATGGTGCTAAGTAGCCTAAGAATGGGCCGTTGGAATATAATACCTTGCTACAGTTAATGTTGTTTTTAAGATGGGAAGGGAAGTGGGATGAGGTGGGATATGAGGATTTGTTTTTCACTCTGAGGAACCATCCGCAATGGCAAAGGGACTGTGGGCTCAATTTGGCACCACAGGACCCTCTGGTGTTGGCATTAGAAAAGGAATGATTGAAGGGAGGAGGCAAGTTGAAGAGGTGTCATTCGGCACGTAGTGAAGGTCAGAGGTGCACGAAGTCGAGAGAGGAATCGGATGAAAGGTTGGAAGATTTCCTACCCCCACCGCCCTTACCCCACCATTGTCAGAACGATTTGACCAACCCCCAAAGGGAGATGATAGTCCTAGAAAACAAAAAGAGAATGATGATTCCTCTTCAATGGAGACATTTTCTCCTGTCACTGCCAGAACTCGGAGCAAACAACCGGTGGGTCCAGTAACTTCAGCACCGCTCCGACCGGCAATGACAGTTGAGGGGCCGGCGAGATTAAAGGTCCCTTTTAGCATGAGTGACCTTGATGCCTGAAAAGAAGTTGTTAACAATTATTGAGATGATCCTGTGGGGGTATCAAATGGATTTGAATTAATTCTTAAAAATCAGGACCCCGATTGGAGTGACATGGATTTAATGCTGGATGCTTTAACTGAAACAGAAAAACAGTTGGTCACAAAAACTGCTCGTACTCCAGTCCAGGCTCAAATCACAGCAGGAACACTCACTGCAGGGGTAGATCAACATGTGCCTCTGGCAGGTCCTAATTGGGATCTGAACAGTGTTATGGAGTCTCAAACGTTAAAAATGTATCAAGAACGGATAAAATTTGGATTAGAAAATGCAATCCCTAAGGCTATAAATTGGTCAGTGCTTTATGCAGTAAAACGAGGACAGTCTGAGACTCCACCCGAGTTTTCAGATCGGCTGAGAGCAGCAATGAGCAAATTCACTGCTTTAGATCCTGCTTCAGAGCTGGGACAACAACAGTGTGTGTCCTTCTTCTTGGGACAAACTACTGGGGACATAAGAAAGAAGCTGCAAAACCTGAAAGAGCCTGTCACAGTTTGACTCAGTATTGGCAATTAAACCAGAGACAAGAATGCTCTTGATCCCCTCCCCCTCCCACCCAGGTAGGGAAGGACAGAGAGAATGAGGAGAGAGACTTTCTGGATTGGAAACTACACTAGACAGCTTGAGTTAAACACTAATGAGAAAAGCAAAGAGGTACAATTCTATACAAGTATCCATCTCCCGATGGGGGAGATGGGCCGGGCAGATCCTGACCCTTTCCCGCCTTCCTCCCTGTGACATTCCGGATATGTAGTGTCTGTCTCGAACAAGCCAAGAAATAAACAGTGTATTTGGACACTCAGGATGCCTGGTGTTTGTCTTGGGACATCTAAGAGTTAAACAGGATTTGTTGCTGGACTAGGTCTCAGGATCCCACCAAGCTGTTTTACTCCCCCCTGCGCACCTGCAAACTGGGGAGTTTGATGTGGGACATGCTGAGACTGGAGACAAGGGAGCTCTACAGCTGGCACTGGGAGCAGGATATCCAGCCATAACCAGGCCTTGAGACTTCATGTAAATCACTGACTTGGCCAGAAAAGTACAGGGCAAGCTGACCTCCACCTGAAAACCATCCTGAGGTGCCAAGTTGTCTCATCCCGTTCAAGGACCCTGTTGCTGGCCCAATCAATGGCTTATCTTGTTAATTAGCCTGACAAATACCACCTGCAAGGTATAGCCCAGCACCATACCCCCCTCTCTCCCCCTGCCATCTCAGAGGAGCATGGAGAAGACAGAGGAATTTCCTCCCCTGTACTGGGAGCAAAGGAGAGGCGGGGGGCAGTGGGCAAGAACTGTATAAAAGTTTGGGACACTGTGGGTGCAGGGAAGCGCTTCCCCACCCGATGAGGTTGCTGGACCGTGGTGGTAACTATCCTATATTGCTAATCTCCCTAATTCTGCTTTCTCCTTTCTGTTCTGTCTGTTTTCCTCCCTGTCCTATCCGCTGTAGGGACTTTTCTGTGTAACTCCAATCAAGTTCAGTGTGCACGTGACATGTGACCTCGTTTGTGTCTTAATTTCACCATTTGGGATCAACCTCTGAACCTTTTCACAGGTCCTGCTGGACACAAGGGTGCAGCTGCTGTGCAGCTCATAGCAGGAGAGGGAAGCAGAGTCCAGCTGCACCCAGCCTCCCACTTGGGTGAGGAGTGTTAGGAAGCAAGGGGGTTCTGCCCCATCTCTCCTAAGACCCCACACCAGCCCCAGTGCCTCTTTGTGCACCCCGTGTTGTGTTATCTTGGTTTTCGAAGTAGGGGGAGGAGGTGCCACAGCAGAGGTTCCCCTACAGCCCGTGGGGAGATGGCAGCTGTCCCCTGAGCCCGTGAAGGACCACGGTGGGACAGATGTGCACCTGCAGCCAGGGAGATGCAAAGAAGCCCGTGGCTCTGTGGGCAGCCCACGCTGGAGCAGTGTGTTCCTGAGGGACTGCACCTGGGGGGAGGGACTCGTGTTGGGGGGTTGGTGAAGGACTCTCTCCCGTGGGAGGGACCCCGCGGTGGAGCAGGGGAAGGCTGTGAGGAGTCCTCCCCCTGAGGGGGAAGGAGCAGCTGAAAACAGCGAGTGACCAACTGGCCGTAAAGCCCCTTCCCTGTCCCCGTGTGCCGCTGGGGGGAGGAGGGAGAGAAATGGGAACAAAGTCATTTGGGCCCGGGAAGCAGGGAGGGGTGGGGTGAGCTGTTTCAGCTCTGCTTTTTGTCCTCTTTGCAGCTGGTGAGTGAGAAATCAAATGGAGTTTTCCCCCAAGTTGAGTCTGTTTTGCCCATGACCATAATTGGTGAGTGAAACCTCCCTGTCCTTGTCTCGACCCAGACGCTTCTACTTGGTTCTTGTCCTCCCCATCCCACAGTGGGGGGGCGGGGGGGTGAGTGAGCAGCCGCCTGGTTCCTTGGTGTCCGTCAGGCCCAAACCAGGACACAATCACAGCCCCCCCACCCCTGCGATCAGTTGGGGTCCCCCCTTGGACCATAACTCCCCCGGCCTCCCCCCCGGATTGGGCTGTTGTCACCCAGTGTGAGGTATTGGGATAAGCCCTGTCACGGACCGAGATGGGCAAAGCCGCGACCCACACCCCCTCCTCAGGGGATCGAGGGCTGAGGACCACTCCCCGTCACACTTAGAGACAACGCTTAGGAATCAATAGGTTTATTAAAGCCACTGAGGTTTTGGCAAGTCCGATATCAAATGTTTTATATACAAATAACACAGAAAAAGACTATCTATATATCTTTATACCAACAGCTATACAACAATATATCTATATACCAATAACAACACACATAGAAAACAATAGATAACCCCCCCCGTTTACCCCTGCTCCCGTTCCCGGGCAGGGATAAGAGGGAAAGCCTGGAGAGAGCCTTTGGGAGATGGAGGAAAACTGAAAAGAGAAGTGAGTGTCTGGTATGTGTGAATGTTATGTATGAAAGTTAGTAAGAAGCGTCAGGATGTAGTTCGCAATTCTCACCACCGGGGTACGGCCGAAGCCGATCCGTGGTCGGGATCCTCGTCCTTTCCCCTGAGACTCCGGGCAAGCAGTCCATTCGGTACGTCCACACGCCAACAACCACGGGAAAAGGCGCCCTATAGCTTCACGGCAGCCTCCACAGCCATACACTCACAGCGGCGGCTATATCCGTAAAAAGTTCGCAGTACGCGCCTTTCGGCTCCCTTTCCGGTTCCGGCCCCGCTGTGCCTCCTGGGAGCTGTAGTCTGGGGTCCTGTGCGCATGCGCCTGGTACGTCTGTCCTCTGCTCACGCGTGCCGGGGAGTGCATTACCAGGACTGGCCAGTAGATGTCGCTGGATTAAAGGCCATTATGGAGTCCGTCTCTCACATCTCACCCCGTGGCTTTTATGACAGCGACTTGTTTCCTGTGTGGTGTATGTTTATGTATGCGTTTGTATATGTGTGTACATCTGTACCCTATTAGACTCTTGTCCAAACTCTTACCTCCTTCCCTGTTTGACACATATATACACTTTCACATATCTCCATATCTATATATTGGATATATATAAAACGATGTATATATAACACTTTACGTGTGTTTCTGAGGGAACAATTCCCTATATGCGATGCGACATAAGTACGTATATATATATGAAATACACAAGAGAAATACTACATAAATAGGAGACCCATTAGTAGTGCATCATTAGTACCTTATTTACATACAACAACCCAAAGGGAAAACAGTTCTTGGAGACATGATGCTGTACAGTGGGAGATGTTGTGTAAACCTTGGGGTGATCAAGTCCATAGTATGCACAAGGTACCCCCTCCTCAAAACCAGTGTCGGGCTGATCAGACCCTATTCTGGCTTGGGATGTCTCCGGTTCTTTGTGTTGTTGGTTTAGTATGTACACATTGCTATACAGACAAGTACACAGATACATATTTACAATTTACCCCGAAATCCTGCTTCACTCAACATGAAGTATCCAATTTGTACTGATTTTGAGTTGTTTGTTATTCATGTCAGATGCAACCCAGGTATTCGAGTTCACGGGCGTTTGCAGGGTCATTTTAACTTTCCCAATGTTTGGTAGGTGTACCAGTACAGTTTGTCCTGGGTGTGGGGAGATTTTTTCGTGTTGCAAGGCTTTCTTTGTTTCTCCTTTTCTTGAGTGGGTGATGTAGGAAAGAAAGCAGTTAGACGAGGACACCCGTTTATCCCCCATCTGTTATTTATGGTGGTGACTGCATATCACAACCTTTCATCCCATTTGGAGTCCTGTGGGCGGATAAGGCTTTTGATTAACCCGTTAGTACGTTCTACTATCCCATTCGCTTGGGGATAGTATGGCATGTGGAATGTCCATTGGATGCCTTCACTTCTCACCCATTGTTGTACCAGATGTGAGGTGAAGTGAGTGCCATTATCAGACTGGATATGTGTGGGTTTGGGTAATACCCCAAATACCCTTTCCAAGAAGCGAACCGTGTTTTCACTGTTTGCTTTAGAAACAGCTTCAGCACAAGTCAGACCTGACTCCACTTCTACCATCACAATGATATACTGTTTGTTACCTGATTTGCAGAAAGGACCAATGTAGTCCACCTGCCAAGTGGACCACAAGGACTTTCCTTCCCGAATATGCAGAGTATCAGTCGTCAGCGGATGTTCCCCCAACCTGATCTTACACAGATCACATTCAGAAGTGATCATTTTGCACTGCTCACGGGTGACAGGCCACCCACGGGTTTGTGCCTCCTTATACACATCATCTATGTACTGATAGACTTTTACTTTGGAATTATTTTTGATTTCTGGAATGCTTTCCAGCTCACATGCCAGTGCATGATGGGCCAGTGTGGGTGAGTGTTTATATCGCTGGGGCAACCTTGTGAAGGTGTACTGTACCCCATCCCAAGTGAAGGCAAAATATTTTTGGTCTTCAGAATCAATAGGGATTTGGAAAAACATGTCCTTGATATCCAGGGAGGCCAGCACAGGATGTGCTGCTTCCTGGATTTCCAGCACCAGATCAGCAATGTCAGGTACAGCAGCTGTGAGTCCTTCTGTATTGGCATTTAGCTTCCTGTAATCCACTGTCAGTCTCCATTTACCATTTGGTTCCTTACAGGCTAGATCGGGGAATTAAACGGTGACTGACAGGGCACAACAGCACCCCTTTGCTTCAAATCAGATATTACCTCTTTAATGCCATCTTTGGCAGCAATCGGGATGGAATATTGTTTCACATTTGTTATCTTGCTCTGTGGCAGGTGCGGGGCACACTGCAACAACCTTATCTCAGGTGTAGGTGTGCCAAAATTCCAGCAGTGACCTTCTTCATCTCTCCACGCCCGGCCCATGAGAACATCCAGTCCTAATAAATTAAAAGGAAAATCACCCACAATCATTTTGGACCGAATTGGCTTGTCTTCTCCTGGAAGGTGTATGGTGACCTTAGCTCTTTCCTGTAAAAGAGGGTTACCAAGTGTTCCACTTACATACATTGGCTTTGAAGATGAGGTGATGCCACAGTGCTCAGCTTCATCAGCTGTCAGTGTAGAAATTTGCACTCCTGTGTCTACCACAAAAGTGACAGCATAACGTTTAGGTCCCACAGCACAGGTAATTTCCATGTCCCCATCTTTGTTTTTAACTAAACTTAACACATTTTGTCAATCTTTTGGAGGTTTGGGAGTTTTAGGGCCCAAGTGATTATTGTTTACTTGGGAGGCATTTTCATTCTCTGTATTGGAATCCTGTGGTTTTCCCCTCCTCTGCTGTCTTTTAGCCTTTCTATTCTCAGCAGAAAGAGGGTCATTCAGTTTTCAGAACCAACAGTTAGGGTTCTTACTCTTGATTCCCCTCAGGATCTCCCTCTGGACTCAGATCTCCCTCTGGACCTAGACAGTGACCTAGGCCTTGTAGACTGACTTTGTCTTGACCTAAATAGATCACGCCGGCATTCAGTCGGTTCTTTTAGCTGTCTATAAGAATAAGTCCTGGCCAGAAATGCAGGTGGGACCCCTATACACCTGGCCTCCTCCCTAAGCTTAGCGTATGGCCCCTTATCACCCCAGGATGAAGTCTGTTGCTCCTCGGGGTGCTGGTTTCCTGGCGAGCCCCTTGGTTTATTATTCTGTTTACCTCTATTCACCACTGTCCAATCACCCTGTGATTTCCCTTGCTGTTTAGGAGAAGGGGAGTTCCGAGGAGAAGGGGGGTTCTGAGGTGCACCTCAGCATATGAAGGTTGAGTAACCGTGACTTGTCTGACTGCAGAAGATTTGCCAGAACTGCCAGATTCACCATGCATCTTCCCACGTTCTACCAGTTCTTTAGCTAACGTAGCCCATGTAAGGCGTGTGTTGCCCCTTCTGATCTCTTTCCGGTATTGAATGGTTTCCATTTTAAGTGCTGGAGAGAGTCCCTTGAGCAAAACAGGTAATCTGTCTGGATGCACTCTAAGAGACAAAGGACTACTCTGCTCTGGTACTAACTCACGGTCATAGATCATCTGAAGTACTGCAGCTCTGTGGACATTTTCCACAATATCAGAGTGGTCC
The DNA here is from genome assembly GCA_020745705.1 of Hemiprocne comata. Lineage (NCBI taxonomy): Eukaryota > Metazoa > Chordata > Aves > Apodiformes > Apodidae > Hemiprocne > Hemiprocne comata. Next base: position 17,071,535 of record CM036615.1, read on the forward strand.
CCTCGCAGGGCACCCGGTTCTCCTCTGCTAACAGGATCTGTGCCACCAACACAAAAAGCCGCCGGCTGAGTTAGAGACCAAGGGTGATCTGTGTTTCCAGACACTAAGACTATTCCAGGTCCCCAGTACCCACCAGTTTCGTGTTCATTTAACAGAATATCATCTCCCCCTGTGAGGGACACTCTCATTACGTATTCCGCTTCTGACGGAGACCAGCTCACGTTCAGGATGATGAACAGAAAGGCGGACCACTGCTCTTGAGGCAAATGGTGGTTTTATTATCTTGAGGATGAGGCTTATATAGAGCTTATTATCTTCTACAACATGAATACGTGCAGTAAAAGAATAGCTACAAGTTCTCAGGCAGAAGCATAGAAAATTTATGACTTTGTTTGCTACATTCCTAGGCTACATGTTCCGTGACTACAGGACATCTGCTTCTAGAAGATAACAGCTAGTGTTTATACTGTAGGAATGTGTGCCAAACTATTTTGCAAGCTTTCCAGGCAAGCTCTCCCTGTAAACCTTTCAGAGAGCTAACCCTTTCCAGGCAAGCCCTCTTCTGAGTTTCGATCCTACCCTTTCAGGCAGGATCGTCTCATTTCACCCTTTTTTGTTTTATTGTGTGTGTACCGTAGCAGGAACATGTTGCATAGAAATTAACTGCAATTTCTTAACTTTTATACTCATTTGTTGTAGTATATCAAATATGGTTCAAAATACACATGGTAACAATGCGAATAATATGACTACACATAAAGCTACTCCTATAATACCATAAATTCCTTTAAAGAATGAAGGTAAGGATGGAAAAGAAGCTTTTAAAACATTTACAAAATCTTCAGCACGTTGTGCTAAGGGTAACTGTAACTTATCCACGTTTTGTAGAGAGAGAATTTCTTTATGTAATTGTTTCAAATCAATTGAAGAGTTTTCACTGCTCCATATTCCAGTTAGATGTCGTTGTATCCTAGTCCAATTATAGGTGGATTGATTCCATGGAACCGGGGTTACATGGTGGAGTAAAGGAGGAGATGTTACAAATGTCCAGTATAGTGTTGCTGTAACTCCTCTATGCAGTATCCAGATTATGCTGAGCCAATAAGCCAAGATATGTAAAGAGGACCAATAGTCAGTGAAGTACCGCTGCTGTCGTTGTTGTCGCAGCATCAGTGTCAGGCGCTGGAACCTTTTTCGCAGCTTGCCTATCTTCGTTTTTGGCATGACGAATACAGTGTTCAGGAATCCACCGAGGTGTAGGTTCATCTGTTGGGAAAACACAAACATACCCTCTACCCCATAGTAAGACCGGGTCAGGGCCTTTTATTGATCCATCCATAGGATCCTTCCACCATACCACGGGTTTTTGTTGAGTAGGAGATTGCCAATGACGGTCAGCAGCTGAGAGACCAGCAGCATCAAGAGTGAAAAAATTCAAAACAAAAAGGGCATGGTTTAAAAGAGACAAGGGAGTATCTTTAATTTCCCATATCCCCGTTTTTAATTTCTTTAGTTGTGTTTTTAAAGTAAGATTGAAACGTTCAATCATGCCTTGTCCTTGAGGGTTATAAGGAATTCCGGTTTTATGAGCAATGGAAAAATGAGCACAAAATTTAGAAAGCTTGCTGCTGGTATAGGCTGGGCCATTGTCTGTTTTGATAGTTTTCGGTATCCCTAAAATTGAAAAAGAATGCAATAAATGTGAGATTACTTGTGCAGTTGACTCTCCAGATAGAGGGGTTGCAACAGCAAAATGAGATAAAGTGTCTATTGTAACATGGACATAAGATAAACGACCAAAAGGGGGATAATGAGTGATGTCCATTTGCCAGAGATCATTAGGTAAAAGACCCCTGGGGTTGATCCCATAATGAGGAACAGGTAGGAAAGAGACACATGAAGGGCATGTACGGACGTTCTCTCAAGCTTGCTCTCGAGAAATGTGACACATGCATTGCAAAGTAGCGGCTGGTAAATGATGCAGAGAATGTAAACGTTGAGCTTCCGCAATTGTAGCAACAGTTAAGCGAGTTAATGAATCAGCTTGATTATTACCTTGAGTCAAGGGTCCAGGCAATGTAGAATGACTGCGAATATGACCCAAAAAAAGAGGTGAATCTCATAAAAGAAGAAGAGATTGAATCAAACTGAAATGTTGCTGGATAAAGGATACTTTAGATGCAATAACGGGAACAGTCTCTAATAGTTGTAGTGAGGTTACTATGTAACGGCTATCAGAGTAGATATTTAAGGGTTCAGGAAATTTCAGAAGTGCTTGATAAACTGCGTATAGTTCAGTCATTTGTGCAGAAACATTATCTAATGTCCAAACAAATTGTTCCGTAGGAGTGAGTAGGACAGACTGACCATTGGACGATCCGTCCGTAAAGACAGTTAATGCATTTGCTATTGGAGCTCCTTTTACAATGCGAGGAAAAACCAGAGGATGATAGGTAGCAAAACTGAGCACTTTATCCGGAGGAAACTTTTGGGTTGTTTCTCGGGGGAAAGCAGCTAAAGCGAGAGCAAATTCATCCATGTTGGCTATCAGCCAAGTGAGTTGAGCCGGTATATAGGGAATACCAATCACTGATGGTTCTCGACCCAGATGAGTAATACATAGCTTCCGTCCTTGTTTGATTCGTTCAGCAATCTTTTGAGGATAAGAAACAAGGACCCCTTTTGTAGAGTGAGAACCATGTATCCAACATAAAACACCAGATTGATATAGGACTCCAGTAGGAGTCATTGGAGTAGGTAAAATATACAAAGAAAAAGGCTTCGTTATATCTGCGTATTGCAGACGAGTTGTTTCTAAAGCTTTCTCGACTAGTCGGAGAGCTTGTTTTCCTTCTTCTATTAATGTACGCGGAGAGGTCAGGTCAGGGTCACCCTCAAGTATTTTAAAAAGATGATGTAGTTCTGCAGTTGTTAATTTAAGAAAAGATCTGAGCCAATTAATATCTCCTAAAAGTTTCTGAAAATCATTTAAGGTTGTTAAAGAATTTGTCCTGATAGCAATCTTTTGTGGGACAAAATACTTAGGGTATAATTGAAATCCTAAGTATTGAAAAGGATATGATTTTTGTACTTCTTCCTGTGCTATTTTCAAACCATGTTTTGTTAGCATCAGCTCTATGTGAGCATATGCATGCTGTAGTTCGTCAATGGAAGAAGCTGCTAAAAGAATATCATCCATATAATGGATACAAAGAACATCAGGAAATTTTTGTCTGGTAGCTTTTATGCTGCCATGAACAAATTTTTGACAAAGAGTAGGACTATTGGCCATTCCTTGTGGCAAAACTTTCCATTGATAGCGTTCCATAGGTTCACTAAAATTGATAGAGGGAACGCTAAAGGCAAATCGACACTTATCGTCAGGGTGAAGAGGAATGGTATAAAAACAATCCTTTAAATCAATAATTATTTTCTCAAATTCCTGAGGAATGGCTATAGGGTTTGGCAAACCAGGCTGTAAGGCACCCATTGGATGCATTGTTTTATTGACTTCCCTTAAATCTTGAAGAAGTCGCCATTTCCCAGACTTCTTTTTGATTACAAAAATGGGTGAATTCCACGGAGATGTGGAAGGTTCTATATGACCTAATTGTAACTGTTCAGCTACCAGCTGTCGAGCAGCTTGTCATTTTTCCTTAGTTAATGGCCACTGATCAACCCATACAGGTTGATCAGTTTTCCAGCATATTTTATCTGCATACATATCTGTTGTTAATATCAACGGGTTAACAGCCAGGCGTGTAAAGATATGCACCCATTTGCATTAATACGTCCCGTCCCCACAGATTGAGAGGTAAATCCTCTAGCACATAAGGCTGGATTGTACCAGAATGTCCCTCTTTATCTGTCCAAGTTAGCAGTTTACTGCTCTGAAGGGGTAAATTTGCAACTCCTATTCCTTTTAAATCAGCTAACGCATCCTGTGTAGGCCATTCTTTTGGCCACTGTTTTAAAGTCATTACCGATACATCTGCACCGGTGTCCAAAAGTCCTGTGAAGACTTTTCCGTTGATTGTCAATTGAAGCTCAGGTCTTTGATGACTGATAGGTGTAAAAGATAAACATCAGTAGATCCAAAACCACCCGCTCCACGGATCCGGGATTCTGCTTTTCCTACAGATGAAATATAAGGAAGTAAAAGCAATTGTGCAATCTTTGTACCAGCAGGGAGGTTAAAGATGGATGTCTCGGTTTGGAGCATTACTTTTAATTCTCCCTCATAATCACAGTCAATCAATCCAGGGATAACTCGTAACCCTTTCATGCTTAAGCTACTACGACCTAAAATTAAACCACATGTATTAGGGGGGCAATGGTCCATATATACCTGTAGGAATAGCTTGTGTTCCCATGAGGCTTGCACCTGTACAGGGTACATCCCCTGTTTGTTTGGAAGGGCCCGGGGCAAGCCCATCAAAGAGTTTCCCGACTGCATTAGAGGATTTCCATTCTTGTCATATTTAGATCGGCATTCATTAGCCCAATGATTGCCTTTTTTACATTTCGGACATAAGCCTGGATTTTTGCCAGCAGTATGGATTGGAGTCTTTTTAACAGGACATTGTCGTACCTGATGTCCCATTTGTCCACAATGAAAACAATACCAGGAGGACCTGCGACCCTTCTATTTTTCTTGAATCGCATTGCAGCAAGAATCTCTTCAACAGGTTTTCCCTGTTGTGCAGCTGCAGTCACAACACCCTGAATGTATCCTGTACTGACATCAGAACATAACCGAATGTAATCATTAAGCGTTGCTTTATTTTTCCAGGGCCGTAATATAGATTGACAGATGTTATTTGCATTTTCATATGCCAATTCTTTTACCAGAATCATAGCTGAATCAGCATCTTGTATAAGTCTGGCTGATGTTTGTAACAAACGGGACACAAAATCATGATAAGGTTCGTCAGGTCCCTGCCGTATCTTAGTTAACTCCTCACGAGAAGTTCCATACTTAGGTAAGCCTTTCCAAGCTCTTATGCCAATTTCTCTGATGGCATCATAAGCCTCTGCAGGAAAAGTAAGCTGTTGGACAAGAGTAGCATATTGTCCTGATCCAGATAACATTTCATATGTAATTCCTCTCTGGCGTAACAAAGGTTTGAGAGAATACTCTTGGCAACCATCATTAAAATCAGTCAGCCACAACAGATATTCTCCTCCTGTTAGAACAGCTTTAGTTAAACCTTTCCAATCCCATGGAGGAAGTATTTCAGCTGCTATAGTCTCTAAGATTGATGTTGTGTAAGGCGCAGTTGCACCATACTGAGCAGTCGCTGTTTTTAACTCCTTGATACTTTTAAATGGAATTACTGTATGAGAGGCTACCCTTACATTAGCCTGCGTTGGATGTGGAGCATAGGTAATTGGATAGGCATGTAAAGACTTTGGAAAATCACTAATATTCTCTCCTTGTTGTCGTGCTTGAAGCAACGACATTTGTAGAGGAGAGTACTGTGGCAACAATTGATAAATATCAGGAGGAGGGGGACATTTGCCAGCTTCTAAAGCTGGAAGAATTACAGGAGCTGACTTTTGCAGCAGATCCTTTTTCCCATGTTGTTTTTCTGTGGTCCCAGCAACTGCAGAAATTCCTGTAAAAGGATTATCATGATACTGAGCAGCTTCCTCCTCCAACTCGTCCTCCTCATCAGGAGACAATTCATCTGATACTTCCTCCTGTGTATTAGTTGCAGAATCCTTTACCTTAGGTGGACGGCATTTTTGCCCACCGGTTTCAGAATACATTAAAAAAGGATTGCTTAATTTATTCTCACTTTCATTCTTCTTTTTGTCTGTTTGAGAATATTCAGGAGGGGGGGCAGAAGGTTTAGGAATGGAATCTAAAGAGCGAGAGCAAGGGCGAGAGCGAGTATTGCGTTGCCATTTATCATACTCAGTGTCTCCTTGCAAGCATTCTTTAATTAAAGTCCACAAAGGAAAAGCATCTATAGGGATTTTATCAGGGCCGTTGGCAGCATAATACCCTTTAATACACTCGCCAACTCTATCCCAGGTCTCTAGATTAATAGTTCCTTTACGTGGGAACCAAGGACACACATTATCAATAAATTCTAAAAAGCCACTTACTTGTTTAGTAGTTACTGATATATTACGACTTTTCAACAATGTCTTGATCATAGCTGTAAATAGCTGTCTCTCACTACTATGTACACTTCCCATTGTTACACCTTTCTGTTTTTAAGTAGTCCTGCCTCCCCTTAATTCCCTTTTCCTTACCGCGGTTCTGATGATCCGGAGGCAGCTCACCCTGGTCAACGGCGTCCGAGTTACCCGGGCTTCGGCACCATTTGACGGAGACCAGCTCACGTTCAGGATGATGAACAGAAAGGTGGACCACTGCTCTTGAGGCAAATGGTGGTTTTATTATCTTGAGGATGAGGCTTATATAGAGCTTATTATCTTCTACAACATGAATACGTGCAGTAAAAGAATAGCTACGAGTTCTCAGGCAGAAGCATAGAAAATTTATGACTTTGTTTGCTACATTCCTAGGCTACATGTTCCGTGACTAGAGGACATCTGCTTCTAGAAGATAACAGCTAGTGTTTATACTGTAGGAATGTGTGCCAAACTATTTTGCAAGCTTTCCAGGCTGCAGCAGAGAGCTAACCCTTTCCAGGCAAGCTCTCCCTGTAAACCTTTCAGAGAGCTAACCCTTTCCAGGCAAGCCCTCTTCTGAGTTTCGATCCTACCCTTTCAGGCAGGATCGTCTCAGCTTCCGTCTCAGACTGAAACCTGCTGTATTGTTTCTAAGCTTTACCAATTCCACTGCAGTGTAAGGTTTTTCCTTTACCTCCGTATCTCTCTGTGCAGCACCTGCCTTCTGAGAATAAGTAGTTGTCCTAGCTGGGCGCACGTCTCTATGTTCCACTCCCTCCTGCTCTTCATCCTTTTCCACACTATATTGAGGAGGTCTAATAGAACGTGTCAATTCTCGCAGCTCTGAACGCAGCTCTGAACGCAGCTCATCTATCTTAACGGTTACATCCTCCGACCCTCCACTAGCTTGGGGGGGGACTGGGGGGGTGGACAGGCGGTGGCCAGCCACTGTTTGGTGAGTGTGTTAAGAGCTTCAACCTTGTCTTTTAAAGACCATTCTTTCATTTCAAAGACCCGGCTAATGACTCGATCGGGATCTAACTGATTAACATTCTCCTGCACTATTGCTGTGTCCTGTGTTGGATCTGACTGAACACTCTCGGATGCGTCCTCCTTCTTAGAAGGGGGAGCATCTTGTTGTCTTAACTGCTCTCACAGTGTTTTAACCTCTTGTTGCAGTATATCATTCTCTTGTTGCAGTTTTGTTTGCTCTCTTCATGACGCTCTATCATCTCACTGCATCCCTTCTATCTCCTGTTTCATGCCTACGTTCTCCCGTTGGGTTCGTTGTAAGGTCTTTTGCGTTTCCTCATGTGTCTCATGTGTCCTTCAACTCTTCAACCTCCTGCTGTGACACCTTCTCTGTAAGCTCCTCCTGTGATGCTTTCCCTGTAAGCTCCTGCTTTAACTCATTGACCTCTTGCTTTAACTCCTCAACCTCTTGCTGTAACTCTAACTCCCTGGCCGCTTGCTGCACCGCTCTGTCGGTAAGCCCTTTAATATTGCTCTGTAAGCATGTAAGGCATGATAAAGCCAACCTTTCCGGAACCTCGGTGCTTTCTGCACGACTGGCATCCCCTACATCTGCAGGGATATCCTCGGTGCTTTCTGCACGACTGGCATCCCCTACATCTGCAGGGATATCCTCGGTGCTTTCTGCACGACTGGCATCCCCTACATCTGCAGGGATATCCTCGGTGCTTTCTGCACGACTGGCATCCTCTACATCTGCAGGGATACTCTCAGCAATCATTTTGATATCGGTTTATTCTTTCCACTTGAGAGCGTGGTCTGGGGGCTCCAAAAGACCCTCTATCCCACTTCTGACACCAAATATGTCACAGACCGAAATCAAAGGCTATCAGATGTCAGGATGCTTCTGCGACTTTTCTCCCCCCCCCCCTCAGGGGGGAGCGGAGAGGTTTGTAACTGGGACTGCACACGCGGTCACTGTGGGACCGTACCTTAGAGGGTGGAGTGGAATGCTCCCCCACCACTTTTACAAAGTGGCAAGTGGCGTTTGTTGCATGATCTGAGAAAGATCAATGAGGTCATAGAGGACATGGGGGCACTGCAACTGGGGCTGCCTTCCCCCACCATGATTCCAAGGAATTGGCACCTTACTGTCACAGATCTTAAAGATTGTTTCTTTACGATCCCATTGCACCCTGATGACGCGCCACGGTTTGCTTTTTCGGTTCCAGCTCTGAATGTATCGGAGCCGCATAAACGGTATCACTGGAGTGTGTTGCCACAGGGGACGAAAAATAGCCCCACTATTTGCCAATCCTTTGTAGCCAGAGCCCTGTCGCCTGTCAGGCAACACGCTCCTTACGCAGTTATTTATCATTACATGGATGACATTTTGATTGCAACTGACACTCAGATGTCAGAAGTGATGCCCGTCCTGAAGAGAGAATTGGGCAGAGCTCATTTACAAATAGCACCTGAAAAAATACAAACATTAGTGCCTATTTGTTATCTCGGCTGGCGCGTTACTCAGCAGCACATCCAGCCCCAAAATACCGCACTTTCTGCGGATATTTCAGCATTGAATGATGTTCAGAAATTGTTGGGAAGCATTAACTGGCTTAGACCACTGTTGGGAACAACTAATGAAATGCTGCACCCCTTCTTTCAGCTGCTAAAGGGTGATCCTGGACTGAGTTCAAAAAGGGAATTGTCTGCCGAGGGGAGGGAAGCACTAGGCAACATTGCCTCTCTCCTTTCTCACAGACAAGCCAATCGCTGCGATTTGGAGATGCCCTTTTATGCTATCATTTTGAACCCCAGTTAGCAACCGTAGGCTTTAATTTTTCGGTGGGATACATGCTTGCAAGATCCATTATTAATTATTGAGTGGATATTTTTGCCACGTCAATTGCCAAAAACGATAACAACCCGCACTGAGACGTTTGCTATGTTAATTACCAAAAGCAGACACAGAATCATGGCGCTGTGCAGTCGACACATTCACACTATCTTTCTGCCCATTACTGGAGCTATGTTGCAATGGATCTTGCAGGTCTCTGTGCCAATGCAGATTGCTCTTGAGGCTTTTACAGGTCACATTTCAATTCATCCACCTGCTCACAAGTTGTTATCAGTGGCATTTCAGCTGCAGGATTTACCACAATGCAGTCCTGTGCCATTGAATGCACTCACAGTATTTACAGATGGGTCAGGAAGAACTGGAAAATCAGTAATAATTTGGAAAAATGATAAAGATGGTTGGGAATCAGATGTTGTAATTGTACAGGGTTCCCCCCAGATAGTAGAACTTGCAGCAGTGGTCAGAGGTTTTAAAAAATGGCAGTCCCCTAGGAATATAGTAACAGATTATGTAGCTTATGTAGCTGGGGTAGTTGCCAGAATTGAAAACTCTTAGCTACGAGAAAGAAGAAATCAGGATTTATACCATTTGTTTTTAATGTTGCTGAAGTTATTGTCACATCGTAAACAGCCTTATTTTATTACTCATGTCTGCTCACACACTCATCTTCCAGGTCCCATTGTTGAAGGTAACAGACAGGCAGACGCACTTGCAGGACTCACCGTAGCGCCTAACAGGTTTGAGCAAGCCCGATTGGCTCATTAATTTTTGCACCAGAATGCCCGGGCTTTACATCACCTGTATAATATCACAGTGGCCCAGGCACGTGATACTAGTGCAACATGTCCTGCTTGCCAACGTGTTGTACCTTCTCCTTATGCTGTTAACCCCCGAGGACTGCAAAGCCTGGAAATCTGGCAAACTCATGTAACTCGTGTCTCAGATGTTGGACGCTTGAATTATGTCCGTGTGTCAGTTGACACCTTCTCAGCTGCTTTATATGCCTCTGCACACACAGGAGAAAAAGCTAAGGATGTCTGTAAACACCTTTTGCAGGCATTTGCACACCTAGGTGTTCCTCGGACCGTTAAGACCGATAACGGCCCGGCATATGTTGCCGTCAAGACGCAGCATCTTTTCCAGCAACGGGGCATTGAACATGTCACAGGCATTCCACGTTCCCCCACAGGGCAAGCCATTCTCGAGCGTACCCATGGGTCCCTTAAGGCTACGTTAGATAAACAAAGAGGGGGAGCTAGGGACTTAACTCCCCGAGAAAGGCTAGCAAAAGCAATATATGTTTTGAATGTGTTTAATCGCTGGTCAGAGGGTGGTCCACCCAGGTCTCGACACTTTGCCTCCACGCAAGGTGAACAGACAGAAATAAAACAAAAGGCTATGGTCTTTACAAAACATTTGGAATCTGGACAGTGGGAAGGACCATATCCATTAATAACCTGGGGACGAGGGTATGCTTGTGTCTCCACAGCTAATGGCCCCACGTGGGTACCTGCACGACGCATCAAGCCAGCGATTTCAGCACGCCAAGGATCCTGTTGACCCTGCTCACCTGCATCATTAAATCAACAGACACCTGGATCCCGTTACAGCTGGAGCAGAATGTCTGGGTTGCCCTTGCTAACGCTACCGGCCAGGATACAATCTGCTTATCAACATCCACTCCAAGTCACCCATTTAGAACCTGTTTGGTGGGCATCCCATTGGACAACTGGGGGCAAGTGGTTAATAACATAAAGCCAAAAAAGCAACAAAAAGCGTTTATTATGTGTGCTTTGCAGAAGTTTGATAGAACAAAGAGCTTTAGCGAATGGAATCTTGCAGTATGGAATAAGCAGAACTTTACCATGAGAGCCCTGAGTCTCAGGTGGAATAGCTGGGCACCTTGTTTACCCCCAGCTGATCAAGAACCACAGGAGTTAGAAATACTAGGTTCTGTAAAGTTTGATAGTTGTGCACTGTTTAATGCCTCACGAGAGGGTCACTTCAGGCAGGATGTAACACCAGCTGCATTAGTGTACAGAAATCAGTCCCCGTGGTGCAATGAGTCTCACCAAGTATGGTACAGAAATTCTACACAGCCTAGGCGCTTGCCTAGAGGCCTCTTCCTTATCTGTGAGGACAGGGCCTGGCCAACCCTGCCTTCACTTAGAAGTGGAGGACCATGCTGGCGTTGCTGGCACCAAATAGAACAAATCTAGCAAAACATTTACATCAAAGAATGAAAAGAGGGATTCATGCATTTGAAAGTGACTGTGATGACCGTGCAGAATTTTGGAACACGGCACAAATGGTAGTCGCTTCCTGGTACCTGGAGTTGCTGCAGCAAGGGCATTAAACACTTTAAAGAAATTAGGATGCTTTCTTGCCAAACAAACAAATGCTACGTCCTTAGCACTGTCTGCCTTGCTATTGGATGTGGATTCTGTTCCTCATGCCACACTCCCAAATCGGGCAGCCATTGATTTTTTATTGCAGGGACACGGCGGCGAGGATTTTGATGGAATGTGTTGTATGAATTTGTCTGATTATTCTGTATCCATACATCAGAGTATCCAGCAACTATGGGATGGAATGGAGCGGCTACAGGTAGAAGACAGCTGGGGGTGGTTAGAGGACTGGTTAAGTGGTTGGGGATGGATATCCATCCACAGGATGGATAAAGTCTGTCATAGAAATAGGGCTTGTAAGCTTAGGCATTTTGTTCTGTATTCTGATTTCTGTGCCTTGCTTAATGCAATGTGTGCAAAAAATGATTAACAAATCTATTAATGCTGTTTTGATTATAAACAAAGAAGGGGGCGATGTAGGAGTAGGGGAATCAGAAGGAGACTCGGGCTCAGGCCTGAGGGATATAGTTGCCTTAATGGACCTGAAGCCATGGGAAAGCTGAACTAAAAGTATGTGTTCAGCACAGTAAAAGAGACTGAGGCAAGAGAACATAGAAACCATTGTAAGACGGTGTAACTGCCTTGACAAGATAACCGCTAAATATGAAACATAAGCTTCTGCAAGGCTGAATCCCAGGGGAATCTTGCAACTGTTTGCAAAGCAGAACAATATTGTAACTGCTTGCATAAATGCTCGCCTTCAGCTTAACAACGGCCCGTAGAAAAATGTCACAACAGCAAGGATGCTTGCCTCAGCTTAACAAAGTGTATAACTAGCTCGCTGGAAGAACAATAAAGGGCTTCAATGTCTTTGATCTTTGGGAACTCGGCGTCCGTGTGCTCAGTCGCCACACCCTCCCACCCAGGTAGGGAAGGAGAGAGAGGATGAGGAGAGAGACTTTCTGGATTGGAAACTAAACTAGACAGCTTGAATTAAACGCCAATGAGAAAAGCAAAGAGGTACAATGATATACAAGTATGTTCAGGAATGTGCAAAACCCTCTTGCCTCCCCCACCCCCACAACTCCCCCGGCATCTCCTGAGCTGTGAGCAGTCCCAAAATGTCCCGGAGCTGCCGGAGAGAGCGGCAGAGCAGACAGGAGCTGAGGGGAGAGTGATGAGGGGCAGGACTGCAGAGGGTCATTCATCTGTATGGCGCCGTTGATGTTTCCACAAGTGTGAGCGTTGACTGAAGCTCTTCTGGCACTGGGGACACATGTAGGGTTTCTCTCCCGTGTGGATGCGTTGATGGTCAAGGAACGTAGAGCTCCTGGCAAAGCTCTTCCCGCAGTCGGGACACGTGTAGGGACGTTCACCCGTGTGGACCCGGAGGTGAGATCTGAGGCCTGAGCTCCTCACAAAGTTCTTCCCACACTTAGGGCACACAAAGGGTTTTTCCCCAGTATGGATACTTTGGTGACATAACCAAGTGCTGCTGGTATAGAATCTCTTCCCGCACTGAAGACACTTAAACAACTTCTCACCCGTGTGGATCTGACGATGTTGAGTTAATGTGGAAATGTAGGCAAAGCTCTTCCCGCACTCCTGACACGTATGGGGTCGGTCATCTGAATGGACCTGTTGATGTTTCCGCAAGTTGGAGCCATACCTGAAGCTCTTCTGGCACTGGGGACACGTGTAGGGTTTCTCTCCCGTGTGGATGCGTTGATGGCCGATGAGCGTAGAGCTGGTGGCAAAGCTCTTCCCACACTCCAGACACCTGAAGGGTCTCTTGCCCGTGTGGATTCGCTGGTGCTGGATTAAATTGGAATTGTCAGCAAAGCTCTTCTCACACTCAAGACACCTGAAGGGTCTCTCGCCCGTGTGGATTCGCTGGTGCCGCATTAAACTTGATCTTATGTTAAAAGTTTTCCCGCACTCATGGCACTCGTGGGACATGGCACCGGGGCAAGGGCGTCACTGTGGGACCAGACACGAGGTGGCTCCAGCAGGGCCACCCCTATAGGGCTGCTCACCCCTATGGATGAGTGGAGATGGGCCGGGTGGATCTCCTCCCAATGGTGGAGATGGGCCGCGCAGATCCTGACCCTTTCCCGTGTTCCTCACCAAAAGCAAGTTTGTCTCCCACGTGCATTTGATGAAATTTCACCAAGGTTGAGCCATGACCAAAAGCTCTCCCACCCTTGGGGCACCTGGATGGATCCTACAATGGGTCAATAAAGCTGAATTTTGGTTCAAGCTGTGGCCACCCTCGGAAAACTTCCCAGGTTTTTGATGGGGTCATCACATCAAACCTGGTCTGGGAGAAAATGGGGAGCATGGTGAAATGGAGGAGATAGCCATGGAGTTGGACACCCTCCCCCCCCCAAACCTTAACCTCAAAACAGCGAGGTGGGGGGACACTGGCTGCGGGGTCTCTGGGGAGTGCTGAGGGTCTCAGCCACTCCTGGGATGAGTTGGGCTCCTCCCATTGCACTCACCCTCCATGAGATAATTTGGGCATCCTCCCATTGCAGCCCCCCCACCCTGGGGTGATGTAGGAGTGCCCCTGTGGGACAACAGACCTTGTAGATGTCTATGAGGTGCTGCTTTCATTTGGTGTGGGTGTTGGTAGCAGGGGAGGGGCCCAGGGGTGGCTCCTGTCAGAAGATGAAAAGCTCCCCCAGCTCCAAAATCTGCAGCCACAGCTCTGGCCAAGGCCGAGGCATCAGAGACAATGGATGGGCCTCTGTGACTGAGAGATGAAAGAAGGGAAACCTGAGAGCAGAGGAGAGGGGCAGGTGGAGAACTCAGTGGAGAGCAGTGAGAGCAGGGGTGAGAGCAGCACTGGAGCAGAGATACCAAGGGTGGGGAGGAAGGAGGGGGAGGAGGTGTGTCCTGGTTTGAGCCAGGATGAAGCTCATTTTCATTTTACTGATTTTTTTTTTCCTTCACTAAGCTCTCTTTTAACTACCAACAAGTGTTCCTGGCTAGTGGACTGATACCACTGGAATGCTGATGTTTCTGCTAAGATGCAAAGGTCAGTCTGTTCTACTCATGATGCTACTGAGAGCAGGGGAGTTGTATCTGTGACCCCCCATAGGGGGCTGGACTAGACAGACAGCAGAACTGACCAAAGCTATTCCATTCCATATATCTACATATGCCCAGAGGAAGGTCAGAGATCACAGAAGACAACTTCCTTCCTGTTACTTCTTCCCTTCTCTTCCGTCCATGGCCGGCGTCTGCGGAGGACTCCATCCATCCATCCATCCATCCATCCATCCATCCATCCATCCATCCATCCATCCCTGTCGACCCCCAGGCTCAGGCATCTCTGACCTCATAACCCTCATACCCCAGCCCCTGTCTGCTCTGCCTTATCTCCTGCCTGTGGGCTGAGACATTTCAGGGTTGCTCACAGCTCAGGAGATGCTGGGGGAGTTGCTGGGGGATGGGGGAGGCAAGAGGCTTTTGCACATTCCTGAACATAATTGTATATAATTGTACATATAATTCAAGCTGTCTAATTTCGTTTTCAATCCAGCAAAGTCTCTCTCCTCATTCTCTCTTTCCTTCCCTACCTGGGTGGGAGGGGATCAAGAGCATTCTTGTCTCTGGTTTATTTGCCGATCCTGAGTCAAACATTGACAAGGTGCCACAGCAGAGGTTCCCCTGCAGCCCGTGAGGAGATGGCAGCTGTCCCCTGCAGCCCGTGAAGGACCATGGTGGGACAGATGTGCACCTGCACCCATGGAGCTGCAAAGAAGCCCATGAAGCCCAAAGAAGCCCCTGGCTCTGTGAGCAGCCCAGGCTGGAGCAGTGTGTTCCTGAGGGACCGCACCTGGGGGGAGGGACTCGTGTTGGGGGGTTGGTGAAGGACTCTCTCCCGTGGGAGGGACCCCGCGGTGGAGCAGGGGAAGGCTGTGAGGAGTCTTCCCCCTGAGGGGGAAGGAGCAGCTGAAAACAGCGAGTGACCAACTGGCCGTAAAGCCCCTTCCCTGTCCCCCTGTGCCGCTGGGGGGAGGAGGGAGAGAAATGGGAACAAAGTCATTTGGGCCCGGGAAGCAGGGAGGGGTGGGGTGAGGTGTTCCAGCTCTGCTTTTTGTCTGTTTTACCCGGGACCCTAATCAGTGAGTGAACCCTCCCTGTCCTTGTCTGGCCCCGTGAGCTTCTAGTTGGATTTTCTCCTCCTCACTCTGCAGCTGCGGGGTGGGGGGAGTGAGCAGCCACCTGGGTCTTTGTTGTTGGTCTGGCCCAAACCAGGACACAGGCAAAGGGGGCACTGGACATCTCCCCCATCTTTACAAGCTCATTCATAAACATCATTAGTCTGCTCAGAATCAATCAATACACCAAGTCCCACCTTGTCAACCGGTGTTGTCCTTTAGAGCCTTAAAGCTCATCCAGTCCCATTTCCTGCCATGGGCAGGGACACCTCCCACTAGTCCAGGCTGCTCCAAGCCCCATCCAACCTGCCCTTGAACACTTCCAGGGATGGGGACCCTCACAGCAAAGAATTTCCTCCTAAGATCACAGAAGCATAGAGTGTGTTGGCTTGGAAGGGACCTTTAAAGGCCATCTAGTCCAGCCCCCCTGCAGTGAGCATCTGTTTTGACAGCTGACTTCACTACCTGAAACACCACTACCAAACAGAGCCCAGGCACATCAAGTCTGTCACCACAGTGTCTCCAAACAACTGTGCTGGTGACACAAGTTATGTATCTCATCCCCCTGATTTGTAACAAGCCTTGGTAGAACCTTCAGAGGCTTTTCTTCCCTCCCCCCCTTGGGAAGAGTCCACAGCTTTTTGCCTTTTAATTCTGTTTGGTAGAAACAGGAGGGCTCTTCAAAATGAAAGAGCTTAAGCAAAGACCTGTAAATCATTCATTCATGTTTATTGCTCCAAATACAATAACCTAAAGGAGACGACAGTGATGAGGATCAGCACAGCAGAGCACTTGCGCACAACACACCTGCCACCCCCATCTATAAAGAAGGGTCCAAAGGAGGACCCAGGTAATTATAGACCCATTGGTCTCACTTCAGTCACTGGGAAAGTCACGAGCAAATCCTCCTGGGGACTGTCACAAGTTAATTGAAGCATGTGATTGGAAAAAGCCAACATGGATTTACCAGGGGCAAATCGTGCTTGACAAACCTGATCACCTTCTATCACAAAGTGACCTGCTCGGTTGATGCTGGGCGAGCGGTGGACATTGTCTGCCTGGACTTCTCCAAGGCTTCTCCTACAGTCACCTACAGCCTCCTGCTGGAGAAACTGAGTCATTACGACCTTGATAAGTGGTCTGTGGGGTGGGTGGGGAACTGGCTGACAGACCATACCCAGAGGCTGGTAGTAAATAGTTCCTCCTCAAACTGGCAACCGGCCACCAGTGGGGTCCCCAGGGATCGATATTGGGCCCAATGCTGGTTAACATCTTCATAAGTGACCTGGATGTTGGGATCAAGAGCACCCTGATGAAGTTGGCTGACAACACCAAGAGGAGTGGAGATGTTGACACTCCAGAAGGGAGAGCCACCCTCCAGGATGGACTGGACAGGCCGGAGCAGTGGGCTAGCAGGAACCTTAAGAAGTTCCACAGGGAGAAGCGTAAGGTCTTGCACCTGGGAACACATAACCCTATTTACCAGGAGTCACATGGAAAAGACAAGGGGTCATGGGCACAAGTTGCTCCTGGGGACACTCCGATGGAACACAAGAGGTCCATTTTTCACCATGAGGACAGTCAAACATTGCAACAGTCTCCCAAGGGAAGTGGTAGATTCCCCCACATTGGACACTTTGAAGTCTCAGCTTGACAGGGTGCTGAGCCACCTCCTAGAAACTGCAGTAGTACCTAGAAACGTTGGACCAGATGATCCTTGAGGTCCCTTCCAACCCGGCATTCTACGATTCCATGATACTAAAATACCCACCCACAGGCTCAAGGGACCCCTACTAACAACAACCCCCCACCCCTTGAGCAGACACAGTGACATTCCTGAGCATTGTCACTTGGAATGGAAGGATTAGTGACCCATCGTGTGTGCCAGTGATAGAACAATGTTAGAGAGCAAGTTCTTTCTCAGGTTTTTGGGTATCAAAGTAGCATTTGTGTTGTCACAGTAAAATTGGGTCACTGAAAGAACCCTCTAACACGTGTCTTTCAGTTTCAGAAGGCAGGCATTCTTCATTGCAGAGCTGGATGCACCAGAGATAGGTCTCAGAGTCCTGCGTGCCCTAAGTGCCAAGTGGCAAGAGTGACACTGTCCTACCACATACATGTGCATCAGATTTCCTGGAACTCCTTGTAATATTAGTGTTCTCCTTATCTATGCTCTCCTTATCTATGCTCTCCTTCTCTATCTCCTTACCTCCTTACCTTAGGTGGGGGTCTTCGGTGGTCTGGGGAGTTGTCCTGAGGTGTTAATCCCTTCTCCTACGCATGCAGAACATCGGGCAGCAAGTCCCGCTGGTCTCGGCCAATTTCCAACTGCAAGGCCCCCAGTTCCTTGAGCTTGGTCTCTGCTCACAGGCAAAAGGCCTGGAGACTGCTCAGGTAAATGCCACTCGACAGGACCATGCAAGGGAACGTTGTCCCAAAAATGGCAATGTTGCCCATGGTTTCAGCTATCAGTGTTTCGGGAAGCTGAGCTTGCTCTGTGGAACAGCCCCCTGCTCCCTTTTCTGGGCAGAACTGCATAGGAAAGCAACTCTCTCGACCCTGTGTGTGGATGGGCTTCTTGCCCACCGGCTGACAGCCCCGCTATCGCCACAACAGCCCCGTGTCTGAACACGCTCTGCTGGATGCGGAGCAGCTGCACGGCACGGCAGACCCGCACCCAAACGCTGACAGCCCCCAGCCCGGGCTGCGCCTCAGTCCCGCCGAAAGCCCGGCTGCTCGCTCGCTTGGGCGGAGGGCACGACCCCTTGGCAGGCCGGCTGGGCGGAGAGCGGGGCGGGAGCCGAGCAGCGGGCCTGCCCGCCCCCGGGAAGGGCTCTGGGCAGCCCAGGCGCGGCCTCAGCCCGCGGGCGGCTCCTGGCAGGCTCCGGGGCCCGGCACGGTCCCGCCGCGGCCCGGCTCCCCCCCGGCCGGCCGCGCACCCGCCAGCCCTCGGGCGCCAGGGGACGCCCCGGGACCTTGCCGAGGACTTGCTGCCGCCGCTGCGCCGGGCCGCCGGCACCCGCGTTCCGCGCTCCCCCCGCCACGCCGGCGCGGCTGCTGGCGGCCATTGACCGCCCTCAGCGGGGAGCAGCGGAACCGCCGGGCGGAGCAGAGCGGCTCTTCCGCCTGGAGACGGCGAGCGGAGGCCAATGGCCCCTCTGCCAGGTTAAAGCCATTCCCCTCGTCCCATCAGCACTCCTGCCCTTGTCCAAAGCCCCTCCCTCCCTCCCCAGCTTTCCTGGAGCCCCTGCAGGCACGGGAAGGTGCTCTAAGGTCTCCCCGCAGCCTTGTCTTCTGCAGGCTGAACACCCCCATCTCTCCCAGCCTGGCTCCAGAGCACAGCTGCTCCAGCCCTCACATCATCTCCATGGCCTCCTCTGGACTCGCTCCAACAGCTCCGTGTCCTTCCTGGCTTGGGGGCTCCACAACGGGACCCAGCCCTGCAGGGGGGTCTCATCAGGCCACCTTGCAAAGCTGTCTCAGGCCAGCCCTCGCTGGAGGACAGTGAGACAGACCTGCAAGGCTGTTGACTGGCCGTGCACATAACCACACATCATCCTCTGCTCAGAAACCCTTGATCAACACTTGGAATGTCAGACACCCCCCGCGTCCCCCTGGCAGAGGCTTCTTGCGTACCGAGGGGGTTGTGGGCTGAAATCCCAGAATCCTGCTGCTTGGAAAAGACCTGGAAGATCTTGGAGCCCAGCACTAACCCAACTCTACCAACCATTAACCCAACTCTGCCGACTCCAGTGCTAAGCCATGTCTCCCAAGTGAAACGCCCCATCACACCCACCCACTCCTGGTATGATTTTATGATTTGGGGGCTCCCTATCGCAGCCCCCAGCCCCCGGAAAGGTTGGGGTCCCCTGGGATAAACAGGAGTCCCCCATCAGGGCCCCTGATCCTCAGAAGTATTTGGGGGTCCCCAATGCAGCCTCGCATCGCCAGGATGATTTGGGGTTCCCAGGGATGACTTGGGAGGTACCCAATCACAGCCCCCCACCCCCGGACGAGTTGGGGTCCTCCCCGAACTTGGGATGCTCGCACCAAGTGGCGTGGATTGGGATACCCCCCCCATCAACCCCCACCCCCAGTACCTACAGCGGGGGGCCGATGCGCTCTCCGTCACGAATTGGGGTGCCCGGTTGCCGAGCGAAACCTCTCGGAAGCTGCAGTGCGACCGCGGGAAGCGGCGGGGAATAAAGCGGCGGGGAATAAAGCGGTGGGGAATAAAGCGGCGGGGCGGGGCCATGGGAGGGGGGTCAGGGTGCCAAGGGGAGGGGTTGGAAGTTTGGTGGGGGGTGAGACACCTGTGTGTGTACGTATGTGTCACCGTGAAATCCGGCCGAAGCAAACTCTCTCAGGCTCGTTTTGGAGTTCTAGAGCGCAGGCATTCCCAGGAAACAAAACAAAAGAGTTTGAAACTGATGACAATATTTGCATTTTCCCTACGCCTTCGCAATAGATGGCTAAAAACCTTTCCAGGAGAGTTTCGGTGGTCTCTGGTGCCCCTTTGTGGCTGTTGGAGAGATTTAGGACAAATTCTGAAGTAAATTTTGAGAAGGAATGTAACAATCTTTAACTGCCACAGTTCTGAATCTTTCAGAGCTGGTAACTCCGATTCAGGGAGCCTCCCACCCGTAGATGACAACTCTAGGTGTAAAAGACACGTTTTTCATTATTCCACTCCAAGAATGTGACAAAGCTCAATTTGCTGTTACCTGGAAAGGGGTGCAGTACATATTTAATAGGCTCCCCCAAGAGTATAAACACTCTCCCACCATTGCTCACAACACTCCAGGTAGAGTCTTAGCAAGAATTCCCACCTCACCGGGTGTTCCCCTGTGTCAGCACATTGACCATGTGCTAACTGGGGGAGAGAGCCCCGAGCAGGTTGAGCAGACTGTGAAAAACAGATGGGAAAAATTAACAGGTCTGGGTTTAGCCATGCCACAGTCTAGAGTAAGGGACCAGCAGGAGAGGTTAAATCCTTGGGACTCTGGTGTGTAAAAGGAGCAGCCTCTTTTCCTCCTGAACCATAACACAGATGGAGCAGGGACAGAACCCCTCCAGTGTGAAAGAGTTACAGCAAGTCCTTGGAATGATAGGTGACTGGCATAAACACACCCCTGGCTTTTCTGTTGTTGCTCATCCCTTGTAGAAGTTGCCAAGTGCAAGATCCTGCACCTGGGTTGGCACAACCCCAGGCACAAATCCAGGCTGGGGGGAGAATGGATGGAGAGCAGTCCTGAGGAGAAGGACTTGGGGGTGGGAGGAGATGAGAAGCTGGACATGAACTGCCAGTGAGTGCTGGAGCCCAGAGGGCCATTTGTGTCCTGGACTGCATCAAAAAAAGTGTGGCCAGCAGGGTCAGGGAGGGGATTCTGTCCCTCTGCTCTGCTCTGGTGAGACCGCACTTGAAGTGCTGTGTCCAACTCTGGAGCTCTCAGCACAGGAGAGACATGGAGCTGTTGGAGAGGGTCCAGAGAAGGGCCACAGAGATGATCAAAGGGCTGAAGCAGTTCTGCTCTGGAGACAGGCTGAGGGAGTTGGGGCTGTTCAGTGTGGAGAAGAGAAGGCTCCGGGGAGACCTTAGAGCACCTTCCAGTGCCTGAAGGGGCTCCAGGAAAGCTGGGGAGGGGCTTTTCACCAGAGAGGGCAGTGATAGGACATGGGGTAATGGTTTTAAACGGGAAGAGGGGAGATTTAGGTGAGGCATCAAGAAGAAATTCTTCACCGTGAGGGTAGGAAGGTACTGGAATAGGTTGCCAAGGAAGGTTGTCAATGCCCCCTCCCTGGAGGTCTTTAAGGCCAGGTGGATGAGGCTTCGTGCAGCCTGGTCTAGTATGAGGTGTCCCTGCTCATATGTGACAGACGGACTCGATCATGGCCTTTAATCCAGCGCCATCTACTGACCATTCCCGGCGATGCGCTCCTCGCACCCGTGAGAAGAGGCCAGAGGTACCAGGCGCATGCGCACAGGTGCACAGACTACAGCTCCCAGGAGGCACCGCGGGGCCGGAAGTGGAGTCGAAAGGCGCGCTCTCTGAACACTCACTACGGATGGAGCCGCCGCCGTGTGTGTATCGCTGTGGAGGCTGCCGTGGAGCCAGAGGCGCCTTTTCCTGTGTTTGTTGGCGTGGGAACGTACCGAACGTACCGCGAACGTACCGCGAACGTACCGAACGGACTGCCTGCCTGAAGTCGCTGGAGAAGGAGGAGCGTCCCGACTAGGGATCGGCTTCGGCTGTACCCCGGTGGTGAGACTTGCGAACTTGACTACACTCTGACATTTCCTGTTAACACTTATAGACATTCATACATTCATACATACCTATACCATATGCTCGCTTCCTGTTAATCTTCCTAAAGGCTCTCTCCAAGTTTTTTCCCTCCTATCCCTGTCCGGGACTAAGAACGGGGGGGGGGGGGGGGGGTAGAATTATATTCCTATCGTTGTTTGTCTTGTGTTTTTGTTTGTTTGTTTGTTTATTCTTATATATATATGTGTTGTTCTTGTATATAGTCTGAGATTTTATATTGTTCTGTAGAAACGACCTTGCCTAAACCTTAGTGCTTTTAATAAACCTATTGATTCTTGAGCACTGTTTGTGAGTGTGACAGGGAGTGGTCCTCAGCCCTCGATTCCCTTTTGAAGGGCAGTGGGTCGCGGCTTTACCCATCTCGGTTCATGACATCATAGCAGGGGGGTTGGAACCTGATGATCTTTAAGGACCCTTCCAACCTCAACCATTCTATAATTCTATGATTCTGTGATTCTTCTTAGGCTGTTCCAGCAGCTGGGCCCCACACACCTGACAGACCCTGTCTTAGCTTGCAGTACGAGTCAGTGTTACAGCTGCTGTAGCCAAGTCTATAAAACAAGGTCTGGGTTCTGAGTATTGAGACCTGGGGTTTATAAGTGCAAAGTCTCAAGAAAAGTTGATGGGTTCATGCCTGTGCACTGAGGCCTGCAAGGTGGGGCCTGTAACAACAGGTGACAAGAGGAGCATTCCACACTGATGTGCCTGGTTCTCACTTGTTGAGCAGTTTTGTTAGGAGATATCCACTGGGAAAAGGAATGTGCAGTCATTCCTGGGAATCTAATGCATATGGATATTGATGAACTGTATCAGCCTTGCCTGTTGCCACTTTTGGTGTGCACGTTAGGAGGAATGACCCCTCATGCATCCAGCTCTGTAAGAAAGAATGCCTGCCTGCTGGAACTTCAGACCAAGTGGTAGAGGGTTCTTCATGTGACTGGATTTTAAGGTATCAGGGGGACATCAGGCTTGTGTCATGGGGGTGGGAATTCAGGCTCCTGTCATGGGCGGAGGAGGGGATGCATCCCACCTCGGTGGCCCGACCCAACCTCAGCACAAAGCCTGCACTAGCCAGGAAATAAGTGGCTGTTAAAACGCTGCTTTCAGATGTAAAGTCAGGAGGACAAGGTGTCCTTTCTCTGAAACTCAGCTCCTGCCTGTTCTTGCCCTGGGTTTGCTGGGATATCATTCATGAGAAAATAATTTTTTCTCTTCAGAGGAACTGCAGTTTCGGGAGGGAGATCAGAGGCGTTGGTTTGGGTTGCTCCCATGTCTGGAATGCGGGTGTCACAGGGACCAGGGGGCAAAGCCCGGCTGGTTTGGGTGTGAATGAAACCAGTCCCATCCCCTGCATGGGCAGGGACACCTCACACTAGACCAGGTTGCTCCAAGCCCCATCGAACATGGCCTTGAACACTTCCAGGGATGGGGCAGCCACAGCTTCTCTGGGCAACCTGGGCCAGTATCTCACCACCCTCACAGTGAAGAATTTCCTCCTAAGGTCTCATCTCAGTCTCCACTTTCTAGTTTTAAGCTATTCCTCCTGTGTCCTGTCACTCCCTGCCCTTGTCCAAAGTCTCTCCCCAGCTTTTCTGGAGCCCCTTCAGGCACTGGAAGGTGCTCTAAGGTCTTCCTGCAGCCTTCTCTTCTCCAGACTGAACACCCCCAACTCTCTCAGCCTGGATCTAGAGCAGAGCTGCTCCAGCCCTTGCATAACCTCCATGGCCTCCTCTGGGCTCAATCCAACATCTGTGTCCCCCCCTGTTGGGGGCTCCAGAACTGGACCCAGCCCTGCAGGAGGGTCTCACTAGACTGGAGCAGAGGGGGACAATCCCCTCCCTCGCCCTGCTGTTCACGCTGCTGAGGATACAGGCTACCAGGATACCTGGTTGGCTTTGATGAGCTGTCACATTACAAAAAAAGGTCAAACAATCTGGCAGAAACTAAACCCCCTTGTGTTCCAGCCAATCCTCAAATATCAGAGGGGCTGAGGTTTGTCAGGCTAAGCAATTCTCCCCAAAGGGTTTATTCTTTCTGTCCAAAGGTTGGACTACTGTCCGGAGATCCTCCCTAGAGGCACCGTGCAGGAGTTGTCAGGGATGGGGACATGATGGCAGATGGTTTGGGGACCACCACACAGCACAAGAGCCCTACTTAGGGACAATGCACCATCAGAGGTGGAGGGTCCTAGGAGGGGTGGTCGGGGGGCTGGGGGGGGTGGAATGACCCACCAAGGGGCATCACCAGGAGGGAGTGGATGCTCCCAGGGCTTGGGTCTTGGGAATCTCAGGGGTCATGAGCATCTCATCAGCCCCATCAGGGGGCTCATGTGGCATCTCCCAGAAGTCATGGGGTTCCCTCCAGCAATGCAGCTCCCTGCTCCTGGGTGTTGCACCCCACTGGTTCACTGGGGTCCCACGTGAGTGTCCCCAGGGGTCCCATGCTTCTTTCTTGGATGCGGGGGGAATCAGGCTTGTGTCATGGGCGGGGGAAGGGGACACATCCCACCTCGCTGGCGCTGACCCCACCTCAGCACAAAGCCCACGCCAGCCTGGAGATAACGGGCTGGGCAATCGCTGCTTTCAGATGGAAAGGCAGGAGGACAATGACGCAGGGAAGGTTCTTCTTGGTCCTTCCTTTGCATCTCGGCCCCAGCCTGGTCCTTGCCCTGGGTTTGCTGGGACACCATGAGTGAGCGTCACGGTTTAACTCAGGATCGGCAGTTAAACGAGTGACAATAATGCACTTGTTCCCCTCCCCCTCCCACCCAGATAAGGAAAGGACAGAGAATAAGGAGAGAGGCTTCCAGATTGGAAACTAAGCTAGACAGCTTTAATTAAGTACTAATGATAAAAGAAAATATATACAGATATATACAAGTGTGTTCAGGAATGTGCAAAACCCTCTTGCCTCCCCCACCCCCACAACTCCCCCGGCATCTCCTGAGCTGTGAGCAGTCCCAAAATGTCCCGGAGCTGCCGGAGAGAGCGGCAGAGCAGACAGGAGCTGAGGGGAGAGTGATGAGGGGCAGGACTGCACGAGCCTGGGGATCAACGGGGATGGACAGATGGAGTCCTGCCCAGACACCAGCCATGGATGGGAGAGAAGGAAAAGGGGCTTGACTTGTGTGATCCCTTAATTTATACTGAGTGCGACGTGTATATATGGATGGAATATTTTGGTCAGCCAATTTTGCCATCTGTCTAGTCTGCTCATCCCTACGGGAGGGCTGTAGATATGACTCTTCTGCTCCATCAGTGTGCGAAGCAGCAGATTCGACAAGCGGAGCAAAGTGGCCTTGGTCTCTCGGCAGAAACTATAAACATTTGGATGTTACCTGTCCATTGGCTGGAAATTTGCTGCTCACTTCAGCAAGTGGCTGCTTAGAAGAGAGTTCACTGTAGGAAAAAGGAACTAGTAAGAAGAAAATGGGCTTCATCCTGGCTCAAACCAGGACAATGAGAAAATAATTTTTTCTCTTCAGAGGAACTGCAGTTTTGGGAGGTTGCAGAGTCCAACTCTGTGGGAACGTAGGGAATCAGAGGTGTTGGGCTGGGTTGTCCCCAGCTTTGGAATGTGGGTCTCACAGGGACTGAAGGGCAAAGCCCAGGGCAGCTGCCCTGAACTGGTCAACCCTAGAATTCCATCGCATCACTGTCCCCCTCCCACTACATCGGGCAGTTTGGGAGGATCATTTGGCTCCTGCCATGGCTGCTGTCCCCAGGGGATCCCCCATCCTATGACACCCTGTTCCTCTTCCCCTTTCCTCCTCCCAGGTGAGGCTGGGTGGCAGAACAACTGTCCAATCCCACGACACTTCCCAAAATGGGGAGAGCATTGGGAATTATTCCCGGCACCCCCTACAGCACTATCCAGGGTTATATGTTTTATCATGAATACCTGAGAGGAAGTTGGAGCAGAAGGGGGGTCGGTCTCTTCTCCCAAGGAACAAGGCCAGAACAAGAGGAAATGGGCTCAAGTTGCCCAGGGAAGGTTTAGATTGGAGATAAGGGGAAACTTCTTCACTGAGAGAAAGGGCCATGAAACACTGGCACAGGCTGCCTGGGGAGGTGGTTGAGTCACCATCCCTGGAGGTGTTTTAAAGCCCTGTAGGTCATGCTGAAGGACATGGTTTAAGCACTAGATTGGGTAGAGTTGGGTTAATGGTTCATTGAGTTGGGTTATGGTTGGACTCGATGATGTCCAAGGTCTTTACCAACCAGCAGCATTCTGGGATTTCATCCCACAGTCCCTTTGGTACCCAACAAGCCTTTCCCAGGGGAACACGGGGGGCGTCCATCCGACGTCCTGAGTGTTGATCAAGGGTTTCTGAGCGGAGGATGATGTGTGGTTATGTGCACGGCCAGTCAACAGCCTGTCCCTCGAGGGCTGCCCTGAGATGGCTTCCTAAGGTGACAGATAGGAAGTAGTGAGTTGTAAAATACTGGTTACCATGGCAGTGGGTGGGGCTGGATGATCTTTAAGGTCCCAAAGACTCATTTAACACCTACTGATGAGGTGGAATTTGGTGTATTGATTGGTTCTTAGCAGACTAAATACTTTTATTAATGAGGAGAAAAGGTGTGGGAGATGCCCAGTGCCCACTTCATGTGTAAATCTATAGGTTCTGTTTTCCCACAGAGGGACCCCTAAATCACCCCAAGGGTGGGGGGGGTGGGCCGCAAATTATCTCATGAAGGGTGAGTACAATGGGAGGACGCCAACTCATCCTGGGGATGGCTGACACTGCCAGCACTCCCCAAAGACCCTCCACCCAGTGCCCTCCCACCCCACTGTTTCGGGGTGCCAGTGTAGCTCCTAAAGGCAAATTAAGGTGGGGGAGGGGTGTACAACACCATGGGTAACTGCCCTGGATCTGCCCTGACCCATCTTAGCCACCAGAACATCCATAGGGGTGAGTGGTCCTATAGGGGTGGCCCGGTTGGAGCCACCTCATATCTGGTCCCACAGTGATGCCCTCACCCCAGTGCCATGTCCCACAACTGCCACCACTGCAGGAAAAGTTTTCCCTTTCCTTCGGATTTAACCCGACACCAGCAAATCCACATGGGTGAGAGACCCTACAGGTGTTTGGAGTCTGGGAAGGGGTTTGATGAGACTTTATCTTAATCCAGCACCACTGGATCCACACAGGTGAGAAATTCTACAAGTGCCTTCAGTGAGGGAAGAGCTTCAGTAACAGCAGCACTTGGATGCATCACCAAAGTGTCCACACGGGGGAAAAAAACCCTATGGTTGTCCCAAATGCAGGAAGAACTTTGCCAGGATCTGGATGTTTGTTGCCAATCATCACACCCACACAGGAGAGAAACCCTAGACAGGTCCACACGGGTGAACGTCCCATCTGCATGTCCCATCTGTGGGAAGACCTTTGCCAGGAACTCTACACTCATTAACTATCATCGCATCCACACGGGAGAGAAACCCTACATGTGTCCCCAGTGAATCATAGAATCATAGAATCATAGAATCCTAGGGGTTGGAAGGGACCTCGAAAGATCATCTAGTCCAACCCCCCCTGCCAGAGCAGGGTCACCTAGAGCACATCACATAGGAACGCATCCAGGCGGGTTTTGAATGCCTCCAGTGAAGGAGACTCCACAACCTCCCTGGGCAGCCTGTTCCAGTGCTCTGTCACTCTTACAGTAAAAAAATTTTTTCGGATATTCACCTCGAACCTCCTATGCTCCAATTTACACCCATTACTCCTTGTCCTATCACTGGTCATCACTGAGAAGAGCCTAACTCCATCTCCCTGACACTCACCCCTTACATATTTGTAAACATTGATGAGGTCACCCCTCAGCCTCCTTTTTTCCAAGCTAAAGAGACCCAGCTCCCTCAGCCTTTCCTCATAAGGGAGATGTTCCACTCCCTTAATCATCTTTGTGGCTCTGCGCTGGACTCTTTCAAGCAGTTCCCTGTCCTTCTTGAACTGAGGGGCCCAGAACTGGACACAATACTCCAGATGTGGCCTCACCAATGCAGAATAGAGGGGGAGGAGAACCTCTCTTGACCTACTAACCACACCCTTTCTAATGCACCCCAGGATGCCATTGGCCTTCTTGGCCACAAGGGCACATTGCTGGCTCATGGTCATCCTCCTGTCTACCAGGACCCCCACTGCTCTCCAGCAGGTCAGCCCCCAACCTATACTGGGACATCGTGTTGTTCTTCCCCAAATGCAAAACTCTACACTTCCCCTTGTTGAATTCCATCATGTTTCTCCCCGCCCAACTCTCCAGCCTGTCTAAGTCTCTCTGAATGGCAGCACAGCCTTCTGGTGTGTCAGACACTCCTCCCAGCTTAGTGTCATCAGCAAACTTGCTGAGGGTACATTCTATACCCTCATCCAGGTCGTTGATGAAGATGTTGAACAACATCGGTCCCAGTACCGACCCCTGAGGGACTCCACTAGTCACACACTTCCAACCAGATTCTGCCCCATTGACTACAACTCTCGGACTCCTTCCCATCAACCAGTTCCTGATCCACCTCACTACCTGATCACCAAACCCATACCTGATCAACTTATCTACAAGGATGCTGTGGGAGACGGTGTCAAATGCCTTACTGAAATCCAGATAAACCACATCTACCGCTCTACCATCATCTATCCACCTAGTAATTTCCTCATAGAAGGCTATGAGGTTAGTCAAACATGATTTACCCTTGATAAAACCATGCTGACTGCTCTTGATGACCCCCATGTCCTTGATATGCCTAGAGATAGAGATAAGAACAAGTTGTTCCATCACCTTTCCAGGGATGGAGGTGAGGCTGACCGGTCTATAGTTACCCGGGTCCTCCTTCTTGCCCTTCTTGTAGACTGGTGTGACATTTGCTGTCCTCCAGTCCTCAGACACCTCTCCTGTTACCCATGACTTACCAAAGATGATGGAGAGTGGCCTAGCAATGACCTCCGACAGCTCCCTCAGCACCCTTGGATGCATTCCATCTGGACCCATCGATTTATGGATGTCCAGATTACTCAACTGATCCCTAACCCAATCCTCATCTACTATGTCAAACTCCTCATCTATCTTGACTACTTCTGGGGCTATATGAATCTGGGGCTCATGGGGAAATCCTGCAGGAGTAAAGACAGAGGCAAAGAAGGCGTTCAGCACCTCTGCCTTCTTTATATCCTCTGTCACCAGGGCTCCCACCTCATTCCTCAGTGGGCCAATATTGCCTCTAGTGTTAGCTTTGTTAGCTATGTATTTGAAAAAGCTCTTTCTATTATCCTTAACCTGACTTGCAAGGTTAAGTTCCAAGGAGGCCTTAGCTTTCCTAATTGCCTCCCTACATCCTCTGACAACAGCCCTATATTCCTCCCAAGTGACCAGGCCCTCCTTCCATGATCTGTAGATTTTCCTTTTCCACTTAAGTTTGCCCAGCAGTTCCTTTTTTAACCATGCTGGTCTCCTAGCTCCCTTACTAGATTTCCTACCCATTGGGATGCTCTGATCCTGTGCTTGCAAGAAGTGGTCCTTGAATGTTGACCAGCTATCTTGAGCCCCTTTACCTTCTAGCACCCTGTCCCATGGGATTTCCCTTAACAGTTGATTGAGGAGGCCAAAGTTTGCCCTGTGGAAGTCCAGGGTTCTGGTCCTACTGGGTATTCTGTTCTTTCCACACAGGATCCTGAACTCCACCATCTCGTGATCACTGCAGCCAAGGCTGCCACTGACCACCACTGCTTCAACAAGGCCCTCCTTGTTGGTTAGTACAAGATCCAGCAGCGCTCCTCTTCTAGTCGGCTTGTCCACCATTTGCATTAAGAAGTTATCATCAATGCACTGGAGGAACCTCCTAGACTGTGAAAGGCTGGCTGTGTGAGTCTTCCAGCAGATATCGGGGTAGTTAAAATCTCCCATGAGGACTAGGGACTGCAGTTGTGAGGCTACTTTCAGCTGCCTGTAGAAAGCCTCATCAACTTCCTCGCCTTGATCAGGAGGTCTGTAGTAGACCCCCACGACTGTATCACCCACACCAGCCTGCCCCTTAATTCTTACCCACAGACTTTCAACTTGCCCCTCATCAGCCCCTGCACAAAACTCAATACATTCTAGTTGCTCTCTCACATAAAGAGCAACTCCACCACCTCGCTTCCCCGCCCTATCTTTCCTAAAAAGCACATAACCATCCATGGCCACATTCCAGTCATGTGACCTGTCCCACCACGTCTCTGTTATTGCTACCAGATCATAACCCTTAGCCCGCACACTGACCTCTAACTCTTCCTGCTTATTCCCCATGCTGCGTGCATTAGCATACAGGCATTTCAGGAAACAAACAGAGCCCACTGGTGGGACTAAATCCTCCTGAGACCACCTGCTTTCAGGCCCTGGTACGTTCCTCTTGTGCTTGTCCCTAACAGACCCAGTTTTCTCCCCTTCCCCCTTCACATCTAGTTTAAAGCTCTCTCAATGAGCCCTGCTAAGTCCTGCCCCAAAAGCCTCTTCCCCCTCTGGGACAGGTGCATCCCACCTGCCACCACCAGGCCAGGTGTCTCATATAGCATCCCATGATCAAAAAAACCAAAACCCTGTCTTTGACACCAATCTCTTAGCCATTCATTGATCTGTAGACTCTTCCTATATACCTCCCCACCCATTCTTGCAGGAGGGATGGAGGCAAACACTACTTGCGCTCCAGACCCCCTAACTAGCCGTCCTAGGGCCCTGAAGTCACTCTTCATTGCCCTTACATTTCTTGTGATAATTTCATCACTGCCAACCTGAAAAATCAGCAGTGGATAGTAATCAGAGGAACCCACAAGATTAGGGAGTTTCCTTTTAACATCTCTAATCCGAGCCCCAGGGAGGCAACAGACCTCCCTGTGGGATGGGTCCGGTCGACAGATGGGCCCTTCTGTCCCCCTCAGAAGGGAGTCACCCACCACAATTACTCTCCTTTCCTTCTTGATTGAAGAAGTCCTAAGGACTCGGGGTGACTGACGAGTCCTAGGTGCTTCACTAGATAAGTCTACCCCTCCAACTTCATTTTCCTGTCCCTGAATTTCCAAGGCCTCATATCTGTTATTCAAGGGCAATTGGGAGGGTGGAAGGGGTTGGGAGGATTTTTTCTTGCCTTTCCGAGGTCAGACTTCCTTCCATTCCTTCATATCTCCTAAGTCCTCTCCATCTGTCTGGTGACAGGAGGGGAGGGGATCCGGCACTTTCTCAACCTCTTCGACCTGCCCCTGCGTCAGGGTATGACTCCACCAATCTATTTCACTCTCACAATCTCTAATGGCTCTCAGTCTTTCAACCTCCTCTGTCAGATTAACCACCTGCCTGAGGAGATCATTTACTTGCTCACACTGCACACATGCGGTGTCACTGGTTCCCACTGGTTTTACCAGAGCGTGGATCTCATCCGTCATGGCTGGACTCACCTCAGGGATCACCAAGAATGAAGGGGCACAGTCAAAGTCACCCCATTTTCCAAGCTCTGTCCCACCAATGATGCTTTCTCCAGCTTCTTGTGGACCATAAAATGGCATCAGCTCAGGAACCACTTCATGTCCCACCCAGCATTTTAATATTTTTCTCATCACCTTTAGGGGGATTTTTTACCAAAATGAGGCCAAAAAGAAGTCTTTATCATGGTGACACTCTCCTCAAGGGACAAAGGGGACATGGTAGCAGGATCCCCAGCTATTATTTTAGGGTAGGAAATACCCATATGGAATGTTTTAGGGTGAATAAGTGAGGAGATTTGCAAGGAAAATGGGGTAACAAGGGGGTATTTGGGCATTTTGAGGTGAAAAATGCCTTTTTTCCTCTAGGATGCAGTTTTGGGGAGCATTGGATCCAAATACCGGTCTCTGCTCTTCAAGATCCATCTGTGGTGGCTGGAAAACTGTGGGGGGAGGCACAATAACCTGATGTTTGAAACAATTTGGGGGTTATTTTAGATTAATAAAATAATACAATGCTATAAAGGAGTGAAGGATTGATCCCTCATGGCTCTTGGGGTGCAAAGTGATGGAGAAACCTTTGGGTGCTGTGAGGTTGGGACCCAATCCCCAGAAATATCCTCTTGTCCGACCCTGGGGTGCAGGGATGTTCCCCACCGCTGGTGGGTGCTAAAGTGGTGAGGGGTTATCCCCCCATTTTTCTGGTGGGTGGTGGCAGTGGGGGGGGGGCTTCAGGGCCCAATCTCCCCCTTAATTTGAGGCTGCAGTAGCTTGGCCAGCACCTTATGAGGTGAAGGGCTTCTAGCGGACCTCCCCAGTCCTCCTTGAGAAGACATGCATGGGAGCCCCAGGAAGACTCACATGGGACCCCAGTGAACTAGTGGGATGTGACCCCCAGGAGCATGGAGCTGCAGTGGGGGAGGGACACTCACAACTCCTGGGAGATTCTCCATGAGCCCTGAGGGGGGACAGGCTGCATTTCACAGAATCACAGAATGGTCAGTTTTGGAAGGGACCTCTGGGGATCATCTAATCCAACCACCCTGCTACAGCAGGATCCCCTAGAGCAGATTACACGGGAACACATCCAGGTGGGTTTGAATGTCTCCAGGGATGGAGACTCCACAACCGCCCTGGGCAGCCTGTCCCAGGGCTCTGTTACCCTCAGAGTCAAGAAGTATTTTCCTATATTCAGGTTAAACCTCCTATGTAGCAGTTTGTGCCCATTGCCCCTTCTTCTGTCACTGGACACCACTGAGAAGAGTCTGGCCCCATCCTCCTGACACCCCCTGTAGATATTTATGAGCACTGATGAGATCCCCCCCTCAGCCTCCTGCTATCTAAGCTGAACAGCACCAGCTCCCTCAGCCTTTCCTCATATGGAAGATGCTCCAGTCCCTTAATCATCTTAGTGGCCTGTGCTGGACTCCATCCAGTAGTTCCTTGTCCTTGAACTGGGCAGCCCAGAACTGCACACAGTGCTCCCCTCCCCAGGGCAGAGAACCTCCCTGGACCTGCTGGCCACACTCTTCTTAATGTACCCCAGGATGGCATTGGCCCTCTTGGCTGCGAGGGTACATTGTTGGTTCATGGTCAGCCTGTTGTCCACCAGGACTCCCAGGTCTTTTTCCCCAGGGCTGCTTTCCAGCAGATGACCTCCTAACTTGCACTGGTACGTGGGGTTGTTCTTCCCCAGATGCAGTACTCTACACTTGGCCTTGTTGAACTTCATTAGGTTTCTCCCCACTGAGCTCTCCAGCCCATCCAGGTCATGCATGATGGCAGCGCAGCCCTCTGGTGTGTCAGCCAATCCACCTAGCTTTGCATCATCAGCAAATTTGCTGAGGGGACATTCAGTCCCTTCATCTGGGTCATCGATGAATATGTGGAACAGGCCTGGACCCAGTACTGATCTCTGGGGGACACCACTAGTCACAGGCCTCCAGCTGGGCTCAGCCCCACTGACCACAACTCTCAGAGCTCTGTCCTTCAGCCACTTCCCAATCCATCTCACCACCCAATCGTCCAATCCACACTTCTCAAGCTTGGTTGTAAGGATGCCATGGGAGACAGCATTGAAAGCCTTGCTGAGGTTGAGGTAGACCACATCAACTGAAGATGTGTTCCCTCTTGTGTCCCCCCTCCCGGTGTCCCCCAGGGCTACAAGGTCCATGTCACCCCCAGTGTTTTCCCCAAGCCCGAGCACATGAGGGACACTGTCACCTGAAGCAGTGGCACCTTCCTGCCCACCATGCCCAACACCTCCAGGGTGAGGGGAGAGCAGGGACGAGGGGGGGACAGGAGGGCCCAGGGCCACCAACGGAGGAGGTTGAAAGACTGAGAGCCATTAGAGATTGTGAGAGTGAAATAGATTGGTGGAGTCATATCCTGACGCAGGGGCAGATCGAGGAGGTTGAGAAAGTGACAGATCCCCTCCCCTCCTGTCACCAGACAGATGGAGAGGACTTAGGAGATATGAAGGAATGGAAGGAAGTCTGATCTCGGAAAGGCAAGAAAAAATCCTCCCAACCCCTTCCACCCTCCCAATTGCCCTTGAATAACAGATATGAGGCCTTGGAAATTCAGGGACAGGAAATGAAGTTGGAGGGGTAGACTTATCTAGTGAAGCACCTAGGACTCGTCAGTCACCCCGAGTCCTTAGGACTTCTTCAATCAAGAAGGAAAGGAGAGTAATTGTGGTGGGTGACTCCCTTCTGAGGGGGACAGAAGGGCCCATCTGTCGACCGGACCCATCCCACAGGGAGGTCTGTTGCCTCCCTGGGGCTCGGATTAGAGATGTTAAAAGGAAACTCCCTAATCTAGTGGGTTCCTCTGATTACTATCCACTGCTGATTTTTCAGGTTGGCAGTGATGAAATTATCACAAGAAATGTCAGGGCAATGAAGAGTGACTTCAGGGCCCTAGGACGGCTAGTTAGGGGGTCTGGAGTGCAAGTAGTGTTTGCCTCCATCCCTCCTGCAAGAATGGGTGGGGAGGTATATAGGAAGAGTCTACAGATCAATGAATGGCTAAGAGATTGGTGTCAAAGACAGGGTTTTGGTTTTTTTGATCATGGGATGCTATATGAGACACCTGGCCTGGTGGTGGCAGGTGGGATGCACCTGTCCCAGAGGGGGAAGAGGCTTTTGGGGCAGGACTTAGCAGGGCTCATTGAGAGAGCTTTAAACTAGATGTGAAGGGGGGAGGGGAGAAAACTGGGTCTGTTAGGGACAAGCACAAGAGGAACGTACCAGGGCCTGAAAGCAGGTGGTCTAAGGAGGATTTAGTCCCACCAGTGGGCTCTGTTTGTTTCCTGAAATGCCTGTATGCTAATGCACGCAGCATGGGGAATAAGCAGGAAGAGTTAGAGGTCAGTGTGCGGGCTAAGGGTTATGATCTGGTGGCAATAACAGAGACGTGGTGGGACAGGTCACATGACTGGAATGTGGCCATGGATGGTTATGTGCTTTTTAGGAAAGATAGGGCAGGGAAGCGAGGTGGTGGAGTTGCTCTTTATGTGAGAGAGCAACTAGAATGTATTGAGTTTTGTGCAGGGGCTGATGAGGGGCAAGTTGAAAGTCTGTGGGTAAGAATTAAGGGGCAGGCTGGTGTGGGTGATACAGTCGTGGGGGTCTACTACAGACCTCCTGATCAAGGCGAGGAAGTTGATGAGGCTTTCTACAGGCAGCTGAAAGTAGCCTCACAACTGCAGTCCCTAGTCCTCATGGGAGATTTTAACTACCCCGGTATCTGCTGGAAGACTCACACAGCCAGCCTTTCACAGTCTAGGAGGTTCCTCCAGTGCATTGATGATAACTTCTTAATGCAAATGGTGGACAAGCCGACTAGAAGAGGAGCGCTGCTGGATCTTGTACTAACCAACAAGGAGGGCCTTGTTGAAGCAGTGGTGGTCAGTGGCAGCCTTGGCTGCAGTGATCACGAGATGGTGGAGTTCAGGATCCTGTGTGGAAGGAACAGAATACCCAGTAGGACCAGAACCCTGGACTTCCACAGGGCAAACTTTGGCCTCCTCAACCAACTGTTAAGGGAAATCCCATGGGACAGGGTGCTAGAAGGTAAAGGGGCTCAAGATAGCTGGTCAACATTCAAGGACCACTTCTTGCAAGCACAGGATCAGAGCATCCCAATGGGTAGGAAATCTAGTAAGGGAGCTAGGAGACCAGCATGGTTAGAAAAGGAACTGCTGGGCAAACTTAAGTGGAAAAGGAAAATCTACAGATCATGGAAGGAGGGGCTGGTCACTTGGGAGGAATATAGAGCTGTTGTCAGAGGATGTAGGGAGGCAATTAGGAAAGCTAAGGCCTCCTTGGAACTTAACCTTGCAAGTCAGGTTAAGGATAATAGAAAGAGCTTTTTCAAATACATAGCTAACAAAGCTAACACTAGAGGCAATATTGGCCCACTGAGGAATGAGGTGGGAGCCCTGGTGACAGAGGATATAAAGAAGGCAGAGGTGCTGAACGCCTTCTTTGCCTCTGTCTTTACTCCTGCAGGATTTCCCCATGAGCCCCAGATTCATATAGCCCCAGAAGTAGTCAAGATAGATGAGGAGTTTGACATAGTAGATGAGGATTGGGTTAGGGATCAGTTGAGTAATCTGGACATCCATAAATCGATGGGTCCAGATGGAATGCATCCAAGGGTGCTGAGGGAGCTGGCGGAGGTCATTGCTAGGCCACTCTCCATCATCTTCGGTAAGTCATGGGTAACAGGAGAGGTGTCTGAGGACTGGAGGACAGCAAATGTCACACCAGTCTACAAGAAGGGTAAGAAGGAGGACCCGGGTAACTATAGACCGGTCAGCCTCACCTCCATCCCTGGAAAGGTGATGGAACAACTTGTTCTTGTCTCTATCTCTAGGCATATCAAGGACATGGGGGTCATCAAGAGCAGTCATCATGGTTTTATCAAGGGTAAATCATGTTTGACTAACCTCATAGCCTTCTATGAGGAAATTACTAGGTGGATAGATGATGGTAGAGCGGTAGATGTGGTTTATCTGGATTTCAGTAAGGCATTTGACACCGTCTCCCACAGCATCCTTGTAGATAAGTTGATCAGGTATGGGTTTGGTGATCAGGTAGTGAGGTGGATCAGGAACTGGTTGATGGGAAGGAGTCCGAGAGTTGTAGTCAATGGGGCAGAATCTGGTTGGAAGTGTGTGACTAGTGGAGTCCCTCAGGGGTCGGTACTGGGACCGATGTTGTTCAACATCTTCATCAATGACCTGGATGAGGGTATAGAATGTACCCTCAGCAAGTTTGCTGATGATACTAAGCTGGGAGGAGTGGCTGACACACCAGAAGGCTGTGCTGCCATTCAGAGAGACTTAGACAGGCTGGAGAGTTGGGCGGGGAGAAACATGATGAAATTCAACAAGGGGAAGTGTAGAGTTTTGCATTTGGGGAAGAACAACACGATGTCCCAGTATAGGTTGGGGGCTGACCTGCTGGAGAGCAGTGGGGGTCCTGGTAGACAGGAGGATGACCATGAGCCAGCAATGTGCCCTTGTGGCCAAGAAGGCCAATGGCATCCTGGGGTGCATTAGAAAGGGTGTGGTTAGTAGGTCAAGAGAGGTTCTCCTCCCCCTCTATTCTGCATTGGTGAGGCCACATCTGGAGTATTGTGTCCAGTTCTGGGCCCCTCAGTTCAAGAAGGACAGGGAACTGCTTGAAAGAGTCCAGCGAAGAGCCACAAAGATGATTAAGGGAGTGGAACATCTCCCTTATGAGGAAAGGCTGAGGGAGCTGGGTCTCTTTAGCTTGGAAAAAAGGAGGCTGAGGGGTGACCTCATCAATGTTTACAAATATGTAAGGGGTGGGTGTCAGGGAGATGGAGTTAGGCTCTTCTCAGTGATGACCAGTGATAGGACAAGGAGTAATGGGTGTAAATTGGAGCACAGGAGGTTCGAGGTGAATATCCGAAAAAATTTTTTTACTGTAAGAGTGACAGAGCACTGGAACAGGCTGCCCAGGGAGGTTGTGGAGTCTCCTTCACTGGAGACATTCAAAACCCGCCTGGATGCGTTCCTATGTGATGTGCTCTAGGTGACCCTGCTCTGGCAGGGGGGGTTGGACTAGATGATCTTTCGAGGTCCCTTCCAACCCCTATGATTCTATGATTCTATGATCAGGGGACATCAGGGGGCGCTGGAGATCCAGAGCCACCAGGGAGGGGACCCAAGGGGACATGAGAGGACACTAGGGACCCAAAGGAACACTGGGGACACAAGGGGACATTGGGGACCCAAAGCCACCAGAGAGGGGACCCACGGGGACATGAGAAGACACTGGGGACCCAAGGGGACACTGGGGACACAAAGCCACCAGAGAAGGGACCAAGGGGACACACGAGACAACAGAGGGGTCCCAGAGCCACTGGGGGGGGACATGGGTGGTCCCCACTGGGGTTGAGGTCTCTTGGGTGCCCTGAGGGGAGGTCAAGGCACCTTGGCGGTCTTGCGGGGGGAATCCCACTGGGGTTACTGGGGATATTGGGGTGCCGGGGGGGTCCTGTTAGGGTCAGGGGGTCCAGGGGGGGCTGCTGGGGGTCCCAGGGGAGGTTGAGGGGTTCTTGGGGGGGTGTCAAAGCATCCCAGTGCTCCTGGGGGGTCCACTGAAGTTACATGGGATACTGGGGTGCTGGGGGGGTCCGAGGTGGGTTGGGGGGTCCTGTTAGGGTTGGGCAGGTGCGATTTGGGTTACGGGGTTTATTGGTGCACTTGGGGCCTCCCACTGGGGTCGTGGGGTCCGGGGGGGGCTGCTGGGGGACCCAGGGGTTTGGGTCCCATTGGGGGGGTCCATTGCTCCCTGGGGGGGTTGCATTGGGCTTACTGGTGGTATTAGGGTGCTGGGGGGGGGTCCCATTGAGGTCAGCGGGTCCTGGAGGGGGCTGCTGAGGGTCTTGGGGGGCCCTGGGGATGGGGGGGTAGGTCAGAACATCCCAATACTCCTGGGGGAAGGGCTCATTTGGGTTACAGGGGATACTGGGGTGCTGAAGGGTGTCCCATTGGGGTTAGGGGGGTCTTCGGGGGCTGAGGGGGGTACCAGAGGAGTTGGGGGGGTCCTGTCAGGGTTGGGGGGGGTCTGGAAGGGGGCTGCAGGGGCCACAGGGGGGTTTGGGGGGTCTCATGGGTGGGGGGGGTCAGAGCATCCCAGTGCTCCCAGGGGGGTCCCATGGGCCTTACTGGGCTTATTGGAGTGCTGAGGGGGGGGTCCCAGGAGGGTTGGGGGGGGGTCCGATTTGCGTTACTGGGGTTATTGGTACGCTTGGGGTGTCCTATCGGAGTCGGGGGTCCGGGGGGGCTGCTGGGGATCTCGGGAGGATGGGGGGGGAGATGGATCAGAACATCCCAGTGCTCCTTGGGAGGGTCCCATTGGAGTTACTGGTGATACTGGGGTGCTGGAGGGCGTCCCATTGGGATTCCCAGGGCAGTGGGTGCCCCCAGCACTCTCAGGCTGCCAGGGGGGTTCGGGAGGGGGGGAGGGTTCCCAGCAGTGTTTGAGACCCCTTCCTGTGTGTCACCCCCCCAGCCCCAGTGCCTGGTGATCTCCTGCCTTGAGGACCATGGGTGCTGAGCCGGCACCTGGTGTCCCCTGAGCTGCTCCTCACAGGGCTCCTGAGGCAGCAGCTCTAGCTCCAGCCCTTCCTCCTGCCCCGCCTCGCCGCGACCCCCCCCCTCCTGGGGACCCCCAACCCCTCCCAACACCCTTGGAGCCCCCCCGGCCACTCCAGGTGATTCTGAGACCCCCCAAAAGCAGGGGGAGGGGGTGGGAGGAGGTGACCGGGACACCTCAGGAGACCCCCCGGGGAACTCCCAGGACCACACCCACAGGACCTCCCCCCCCAGGATTACCCCCCCAGCACCCAGTGGCACCCACCAGCCCCCCCCACCCCCCGGCAAAAAAAAAGGGGCTTTGGTAGCAAAAAAAAAAAAGGGTGATTTTGAGGGCTGGGGAGGGGGGACATGGGGGTGTCACCTCCTGAGTGGGGGTGGGGGACATGGGAATGTCACCTCCTGGGTGGGGGGACACTAACTTCCCCATTTTGGGGTTACGCTGGGGTGTTACTGCCCTAGTGGGTCTTGGGGACACGATCCACCCGTTTGAGGGGACACAGGGATGTCACCCCCTGGATGGGGGACACCAACCACCTCCTTTCTTGGGAGGACACAGGGCTTTCACTTCCCGGGTTGGGGACACCAACCCCCCCATTTTGGGGGACACCTCCCCCGTGGGCTAGGAGAACCCAACCACCCATTTGTGAGGGACTTGGGGACAAGGCACAGGAGGGGCCAAAGGGATACACACATGGAGGGCACACAGGGAATCAGATCCCTCTGCATGGCCATGGTGGCCCTGGGGACACCAGGACCCTCTTGGGCCACTTTGGTGGCCTTGAGGACATTGGACTTCCTCATGGGGACACCTAAAGGGGACATGGAAGGGACACAGAGGTGGTGATGTGTGGGGACATTGAGGGGACATCAGAGAGGTGACATGTAGGCACATGAAGAGGACATGTGGGAGGTGACACGGGGACACAGGAGGGGACAAGGACTTGAGAAGGGACATGGGAGGGGACAGGGGGGCAAAGGAGACACAGGGAAGGGGGACACATGTTTGGGACAAAGTGACACAGAAACAGGACTGTAGCAGTGATGTGTTGATGTCACTGATCCCAATGAAGCCTCTGTCCCCAGCTAAGCCATCGGTCCCCAGCAAAGCCACTAGTCCCCAGAGAAGCCACCCATTTCCAATAAAGTCACTGTCCCCACCAAAACCATTGGTCCCCAACAAAGCTGCTGTCCCCTACTGTTGTCCCTGCGACAGCAGCCCTGGGATGGCAGCAGTGGCAATGTGACATTGTTGAGCCACTGTGGTAGCTGTGGTGGCACTGGGAACACCGGGGATGGCCAACAGCCCCCGGGCCACCTGCAGTGTCCCCAGGAGGTGACCCTTGGCCAGGCGGGCACTGGCTTCCCACAGCAGCTCAGCCTCTGCGACCGCTGCCATCAGGTCCTTGGGGACACCAGAACCCTCCTGGGCAACCTCAGGGCGACCATTTGTCCACTCAGGACCACCTCGTCCAGAAGCCACAGCAGCCATGGTGGCCTTGATGTTCTCGAGGTGATGCCGCAGGTGACAGTAGTAGTAGGTGGCCGCATGACAAGCAGCCACCAAGCGGCCCAGGGGCTCGAGGGCCACCCCTGCCCTCCGCCCCCACTCCCCAGCCACCTCCGCCTCCACCATGGCCACCAACGCCTTCTCGGTGGCGTTGGTGGCCTCCTGCAGCCTGGTGCTGGCCTCGGCCACCCGTGTCCTGTGGGCTGCCACCACCTCGGCCATGGTGGCCAACTCAGAGGCCACCGGCAGTGCCCGGGTGGCCATCAGCAGCTCCTGGCGTGCCTCATTCTCCTGGGCCACCGCCATAGCCAGGTGGCCCACGGTGGCCCCGGTGGTGACCCCGGTGGTGGCCGCATCCCTGCAGGCATCCTTCAGGCGCGCAGCATCCCCTGCCACCCTGACCCAAGTGTCCTCCACCAAGGCCACCACCTCCAGCCACTCATGGGTGACGGTTGCTGCAGTGGCCCAGGCGTTCTCTGTGGTGGCTGCAGTGGTGGCCCCAGTGGTGGCCAGGACACGACAGAGGCGGGTGGCCTCTCCGTGGTGATGGTCCATGGCCCGACGGATGTTGGCCACCAGGGCCACCAGCCCGGCCCGCAGCGAGCCTGGTGGCCCAGCCAGGGGGACATCCCCTGGAGTGGCCCCCAGCTCACCCAAGATGGCCACCACAGTCACCAGTGGCTCCAGCAGCTCTGGGGACACCTGGAGACAGGGACACAGCTGGTGGCAGGGTCCCTCATGTCCCTTGTCCTCTCCTGGGTACCCAGTCCCCCATGGCCCTTCTCCCCCCCGGTGTTCCCTGTTCCTGTGCCATCCTCACATTCCCCTGTGTCCCTTGTCCCCTCTGGAGTCCCCTGGTGACCCCTCTGCTGTATCCAGTGTCCCCTGTCCCCTCTGCTGTCCCTGTGCCACCCTTGGGTTCCCCCTTGTCCCCTCCTCACGGTTCCCCATGTCCCTTGTCCCCTCCTTGGACTTCTCTATAGCCTTTGTCCCTTCTGGGGTCCCCTGATGTCCCCTTTGGGGTCCCGGGTGTCATTCTGGGGTCCCCCAATGCCTTCTGTCCCCTCCATTCTCCCCACTGTCCCCCTGGGAGTCCTCCCCATTCCCTGTGCCCCCCTGTCCCTGCTATCACTGTCCCCTGTCCCCCCTGTTACTACCATCCTGTCCCGCTCCTTTCCCCTCTGCCACACCCCTCACCTCCCCCTCCCTCCTGTCCCTGTCACCCCCCTGACACCCCACGTCCCTTGTCCCCTCTGCCACCTTCATCCCCTCTGCCACTGCCCCGTCCCCCTTTGTCCCCATCACCTTGTCACTGCTCCTCCTCTACTGCCACCTTGTCCCCTTCCCCCCTGCCATTTTCCTGTTCCTCTGTCCCAATCATCTTGTCACCCTTCTGCCACCCCCTGCCACCCCACTCACCCTCTCCACCCCCTCTCCCATCCGCCACCCCCCTGCCTCCCCTCTGCCACTCCCCACCCCCCTTGTCCCCATTCCCGCCCTTCGTCGTCAGCCCCATCCCCCCCCGTCCCCTCTGCCACTCCCCCTCCCGCTGCGTCCCCCTGGCCCCCATCCCCGACACCCCCCGGCCACCCCCTGTGCCCTCTGCCCCCCCCCCAGACACCCCTGTCCCCTCTGCCCCCTCCCAGGCACCCCCTGTCCCCTCTGCCACCCCCCAGCCACCCCCTGTCCCCTCTGCCACCCCTCGGCCACCCAATCCCCTGTCTCCTCCGCGCCCTGCCCCCTCCTCCCGTCCCCCCTTCCACTCCCCCGCCCCCCTGTCCCCATCCCCCTCCCCGTCACCCCCCGGTCACCCCGTGTCCCCTCAGTCACCCCCCGGCCAACCCCTGTCCCCCCTGCCACCCCCCTGCCCTACCTCCACCCCTCCCCTCCCCCTCCCTTTCCATCCCGCGACGAGTTTTTGTCCCACCTTGGGGGTGACGGTGGCCCCGATGGCCTTGGGGGTCTCCATGGGTGGTGGCGGCGGTGGGGACTACGTGGGGTCACAGTGGGGACGCGGAGGGGACCCGCGGGACCGGGAGGTGGCAGCAGCCGGATGCGATCCCGGATCTTCATCGGGGCTCGGCCGGGAGGGGACAAAGGGGACGTCCCTGGCACCCTGCCGTGGCCAACCCCTCCCCTCGGTGTCCCTTCGTGTCCCCAGCGGGACCCCACGACTCCCAATGTCCCCACAGTGTCTCCAGCAGGACCCCACAGTCTCCAATGTCCCACAGTGTCCCCAACAGGACCTCACAACCCCTACTGTCCTCAACAGGACCCCACGACCTCCAGTGTCCCCATGATGTCTCCAATGGGGTCCCAGCATGGCCACCCATGGTCCTTGGAGTCCCCCCATGTCTCCAGTGAGATACCACTACTCTCAGTGTCCCCAACAGGACTCCATGGTGCCCAGTGGCCCCCTGATGTCCCCAGTGGGGTCACAGCATGGCCATCCACAGTCATTGATGTCCCCAACGGGGTCCCTCAGCACCCCCGTGTCTCCCAATGTCCCAAACAGGGTCCCAAGACCCTCAGTGTCCCCCACGGACCCCAAAACAGTCCCATGGCCACCAATGTCCCTTTTCGATGTCCCCAACAGCACCCAGCATGGCCACGCACAGTCTTTGGTGTCCCCTGATGCCCCTCAAGATGTCTCAGTGTCCTCCAATGTCCCCACAGCCCCTGATGTCCCCCAAAGCAGCCCCATGGCCACCAATGTCCCCCTTCTATGTCCCCACATGGCCACCTGCAACCTTCAAAGTCCCCTCCCATGTCCCCTGATGTCCCCAACATGTCCCCAGTGCTGGCTCTGGCACATCCCCAATGTGTCCCCCAGTGGTGGCCTCAGTGTCCCCAGTGTGTCCTCAGTGGTGTTCCCACTGCTGGCCCTGGGGATGTCCCTGGAGTGTCCCCAATGCTTGGGACAAGGTGGCCCCAGAGGTGTCCCCAACACAGCCCCAGTGATGTCCCCAGTGGGGCAATGGCTTGTTCCCAGTGTATCCCGAGTGCTATCCCCGAGCATGTCCCCACCATGACCCTGATGTGTCCTCACCATGTCCCCCATGGCTTGGGGACATCCAGCCTTGGGGACACTGGGGACAGTCCTGAGCCCTTTGATGGGGATGGCTTGGGGACATCCCCCTCCTGGTGTCCTCTGAGCGGGGTGGGGATGTCCCCTTCCCCCAGTGTCCCCATGTCCCTGCTGTGTCCCCAACCCCCAGTGACAGGCTGGTTGCTTGGCATGTCCCTGAGGTTTATTGGGGTGACAGAGGACAGTGTCACCAACCTGTCCCTAGTGTCCTTGGCCATCGAAGGGGACACCCTCCATGTCCCAAGGTGGGACAGGGACATACTGGTGTTCCTGGTGTCCCTAGGAGGAGGAACAGCCAGGTGTCCTCAGGTGGGACAGGGGACATCCCAGTGTCCCCAGATGGGACAGGGACATCCTGGTGTCCCCAGGATGAGGAGGACCCTCCTGGTGGTGTCACCAGGTGGGACAAGGGACATCAGGGTGTTCCCAGGATGGAGGAGGGACACCGAGGTGTCCTCAGAACAAACAGGACCCTCCCAGTGTCCCTGTCCCTGTCTCTACTTGTCCCGTGGCAGAGCCTCCAGCACCCTGGTCAACTTCTGTGTCACCTCCTTGTCCCCCATCACTGTCCCCAGGTCCACCACAGCTCTCCCCAAGGCTTCGGTGC
Organism: Hemiprocne comata; assembly: GCA_020745705.1. Classification (NCBI taxonomy): domain Eukaryota; kingdom Metazoa; phylum Chordata; class Aves; order Apodiformes; family Apodidae; genus Hemiprocne; species Hemiprocne comata. The sequence continues at coordinate 17,115,647 of CM036615.1, forward strand.
TGCTGGGGAAGCCCCGGGCCACCTCCAGGTCCAGGGTGACAGCATCCACCAAGGCTCTGAGGTGACTTGTCACCGCCTCCAGCACCCCCAGGGTGACATGGATGTTGGTGATGGCCTCGGCGGCCTCGTTGGTGGCCACAGTGGCAGTGGCAGCGGCCGCAGCGGTGTCCTGGGCCAGGCGGTGGTAGCGCCGGGCCTGGATGCGCTGGTGGCTGATGGCATCGCTCAGGTGATGCTTGGATGTCCCCGCACCCCACAGGGCCACCTGGGCCACCAGGGCCACGGCAGCCAGGCAGGGGACAAGGTGACTCTCCTGTGTCACCCCCAGTGCCTCCCGCACCACATCCAGGGACACTGTGGGGACAGCAAGGAGATGGGGACATCACCTGCTGGCCTTATCCCCTCCCAGTGTCCCCAGCCCATCCCAGTGTCCCCAGCCCCTCCTGGTGTCCCCTCCCAGTGTCCCCAGTCATGTCCCAGTGTCTCCGTCCCCACCAGTGTCCCCATCCCCTCCTGGTGTCCCCTCCCACTATCCCCATCCCCTCCTGGTGTCCTCTCCCAGTGTTCCATCCCAGTGTCCCCTGTCCCCTTCCAGTCTCCCCATCTCCTCCTGGCGTTCCCCCTCCCAGTGTTCCCAGTTCCCTCCCAGTGTCCCCCAGTCCACAGTGGTTGGGGCAGGGGAAGTTCTCTACTGGTCTACACTCTTCTGTGGGACAATCCACTGGTTTTTACTGGTCCCTACTAGTATATATTGGTCTGAACTGGTCTGTAGAGCTCCTTACTGGCCCATACAGCTCTAGACTGGTCCATACTTGTCAGAGCAGGGGAAAGTCTCCACTGGTCTGTAGGGTTTCCTACTGGCCCATACTGGTCTGTAGGATTCTCTACTGTTCTGTATTGGACTGTAGTGTTCTCTATTGGCATTACTGATCCAAACGGATGTATAGGGCTCCATACTGGTCTTAACTGGTTTGAACTGGTCCATATCGGCCAGAGCAGGAGAAAATCTCTACTCATTGCTACAGGTCCTTACTGGTCCACACTGGTTCCTACTGGTCTGTAGGGTTCTCTACTGCAGCATTACTGATCCAAGCAGTTCCATAGGGCTCCCTACTGGTCTGAACAGGTCCCAACTGGCCCATACTGGTCAGGGCAAAAGAAAATCTCCACTGGTCTGTAGGACTCCCTGCTGGTCCAAACTGGTCTGTAGGGTTCTCTACTGGCATTATTAACCCAAGTGGGGTAGGGTTCCCTACTAGTCTGAACTAATCCCTACTGGTCTGAACAGGTCCCTACTGGTCTAAACTGGTCCCTACTGGTCTAAACTGGTCCATACTGGTCTGGGCAAGAGAAAATCTCCACTGGCCTGTAGGTCTCCTTACTGCTCCATACTGGTCCGTGCTGGTCTGTAGTTTTCTTAAATGGCATTACTGATCCAAGTGGACCTGTAGAGCTCCCTACTGGTCTGAACTGGCCCCTACTGGTCCATACTCGTTGGTACTCACGCAGGGGTGCGCAGATGATCATCAGGACCACGGCACTGGTCCGGAGCATCCAGAGGGCCCAGCGGCGCCGGCGGTTCCGGTTCAGCTCCCGCTCCAGCTGATCCGCAGTGGCCTCAGCCATTGTCGCCAGCGCCCGGCACACACCCTCGACGTTGAGCCCTGGTGTTGTCACCGGTGCCACCGGTGCCACCGCCGCCACCGATGACACCAGCTCAGCCTCCAGCCTCGTCACCACCGCCTCTGCCTCTGCCAGGGCTGCCTTGGCCTCCGCCAGCACTGCTGGCACTGTTCCTGGTCTCCCCAGCGCCTCCGCCAGTCTCACCAGTGCCCGCAGGGCCTGTTCTGAGGCCGCTGTGGCCAAGGCCACCACTGGGGACTGAGAGGACATCCTGTGGGGGACCACGTGTCCGGGAAGAGACCCAGGCATCCAGGCATGGAGCCCTCCCCGGCCCCGTAATGGAGATAAGAGGAACCCAGACATCCAGAGGGGAACCTAAGCAGCCGGGGGGGAACCCAGGCATCCGGCTGGTGACTCAGGGGTCCAGGAAGGGGACCCAGGCATCCGGGATAAGGGACCCAGGAGTCTGGGTGGGGACTCAGGGGTCTGGGAAGGGGGCCCAGGTGTCTGGGAAGGGGAGCCATCCCCAGCCCTGTAATGGAGATAAGAGGAACCCAGGAGTCCACGGGGAAAACCAAGAATCCGGGGATCAGAGCCAGGAGCTCAGGGATGGGACACAGGTGTCCAGGTGGGGATCTAGGTGTCCGGAGCAGGGGGGAACCAAGCATCCAGGAAGAGGACCCAGGCGTCCAGGGATGGGATCTTCACCAGGGACCCAGATGTCCCAGGGGGGATGCTTACCCCTAGAAGAGGGACCCAGGAATCTGGGAGGGCCCCACGTTGGTTTCACAAGGGACCCAGGCATCTGGGTGTGGTCATCGCCATTGCTGCTCTGAGGGACTCAGGCGTCTGGGGACAGGATACCACCCACTTCCCTTTCCACAGCCTCAGAGGAACCCAGACGTCCAGATGTGGCTCCCTCCTTGCCCCCAGCTCCTCCCCCACCCCTGGGGTCCCCTACAAGGAACCCAGGTGCCCAGGAACGACCCTTACGCCAGCACCTACCTCCCTGTGCCTCTTGGTGACAGTTTCCACAACCGACGGCATTGACGTAACTGCCACTCCCATACACAGGAAGGACCCAGGCGTTCGGAGCCATGGGAGGGACCCAGGCGTCCAGGCCCAGCCACCCCTTGAACCCACATTTACCCCCACCCAGGGCCCAGATTTAACCCCCTCGGGACCATTAGAGCCCAGACTTACCTCCCCAGGGGCCAGATTTACAGCCTTGAGGTCCAGATTTACCCCCCTCAGGATCCCATTTTACCCCTCAGGACTCAGATTTACCCCTCAGGACCAGATTTGCCCCCTCAGGACCAGATTTACCCCCTCAGCACCCAGATTTACCCCCTCAGGACTCAGATCCAACCCTCAGGACTCCCTTTACCCCTTCAGGACCACATTTACTCCCTCAGGACACAGATTTATTCCCTCAGAACCTAGATTTACTCCCTCGGATTTACCCTCCAGATCCGAGATATACCCCTCAGGACTCTGATTTAGTCCTGCAGGTCCCAGATTTACTCCCTCATGGCCCAGATTTCCCCACTCGGGACCCATATTTACCCCCTCAGTACTCCCATTACATCCTCAGGACCCAGATTTACCCTCCAGGTCCCAGATTTACCCCTCAGGACACCCATTTACCCCTCAAGACCTAGATTTACCCCCTCGGGATTCACATTTACCACCCAGAACCTCATTTAGTCCCTCGGAGCCCAGATTTACCCCCTCAGGACTCAGATTTATCCCTCAGGACACCCTTTACCCCCTCAGAACCCAGATGTACGCATTTGGGGATCATCTTTACCACCCACACCACCATTTGCTCCTTCAGGACTCAGATTTACCCCTCAGGACTCCATTTGCCACCTCCGTGCACTGATTTACCCTCAAGATCCCAGATCTTCCCCTCTGAGCTTCCCTTTACCCCCTTAGGGGACAGATTTATCACCTTGGGATTCACACTTATCCATCAGAACCCCATTTACTCCCTCAGGTCTCAGCTTTACCCTCCAATTCCCAGATCTCTGATGCAGCCCCATCCTAGCCTGCACCACCACTAGTGTGGCCAGCGGGACCAGGGCACGGATCGTCCCCCTGTGCTGGCACTGGGGAGGTGACACCTCGAATCCTGGGGACAGTTCTGCGGCAGAAAAGGGACATCGAGGGGCTGGACCGTGTCCAGAGAAGGGAACGGAGCTGGGGAAGGGTCTGGAGAACTTCTAAGCAGCATCTGAGGGAGCTGGGGGGTGCCCAGCCCAGACAGAGAGAACTGAGAAGGGACCCTTCACTCCGCAACCGCCTGAGGGGAAGTTTGCAGCGGGAGGAGCCTCGCTCCCCCTTGGGCCCCGCTCCTCCCGCCACCCGGGCGCAGCCTTCGATTGGTCAGCGGGGAGGCGGGATCTTTGCGCCGCCGTCTCTCATTGGCTGTTGCTTTCCGGCGGCAGGGGTGAGAGCCCTCTCCGATTGTCTGGGCGGTGCGGCTCGGGAGAGGAGCCGTGGTGGCGGGTTCCCGGCGTGCACCGCGCGGTCAGGGGGCGGCGGGGGACTGGAGGGAACTGGGAGAGACTGGGAGGGACTGAGGGAGATTGGGGGGAACTGGGAGGGACTAGAGGGACTGGGGAGGGGAACTGGGAGGGACTGAGTGGAGCTGGGAGGGACTGGGGCCCTGCGGAGGGGAAGTGGGAGACACTGGGAGCAGGGAGGGGGAATGGAAGCGGGGCAGCACTGGGAATATATGGGACAGTTACTGGGTACTTGGATTGGGGCGGGGGGCAATGGGGAGTTACTCGGGCTACTGGGAGTGTGTTAGAGTGTACTGGGAGTCCCTGGGAATATGAGGGCAAGGGTACTGGGATTGGGGGGGGCTGGGAACCCACTGGGAGTCATAGAATCATAGAATCATAGGGGTTGGAAGGGACCTCGAAAGATCATCTAGTCCAACCCCCCCTGCCAGAGCAGGGTCACCTAGAGCACATCACATAGGAACGCATCTAGGCGGGTTTTGAATGTCTCCAGCGAAGGAGACTCCACAACCTCTCTGGGCAGCCTGTTCCAGTGCTCTGTCACTCTCACAGTAAAAAGTTTTTTCTGATATTTACATGGAACCTCCTATGCTCCAATTTGCACCCATTACCCCTTGTCCTATCACTGGTCATCACTGAGAAGAGCCTAACTCCATCTCCCTGACACCCACCCCTTACATATTTGTAAACATTGATGAGGTCACCCCTCAGCCTCCTTTTTTCCAAGCTAAAGAGACCCAGCTCCCTCAGCCTTTCCTCATAAGGGAGATGTTCCACTCCCTTAATCATCTTTGTGGCTCTGCGCTGGACTCTTTCAAGCAGTTCCCTGTCCTTCTTGAACTGAGGGGCCCAGAACTGGACACAATACTCCAGATGCGGCCTCACCAATGCAGAATAGAGGGGGAGGAGAACCTCTCTTGACCTACTAACCACACCCTTTCTAATGCACCCCAGGATGCCATTGGCCTTCCTGGCCACAAGGGCACATTGCTGGCTCGTGGTCATCCTCCTCTCCACCAGGACCCCCAGGTCTCTTTCACCTACACTGCTCTCCAGCAGGTCAGCCCCCAACCTATACTGGGACATCGTGTTGTTCTTCCCCAAATGCAAAACTCTACACTTCCCCTTGTTGAATTTCATCATGTTTCTCCCCGCCCAACTCTCCAGCCTGTCTAAGTCTCTCTGAATGGCAGCACAGCCTTCTGGTGTGTCAGCCACTCCTCCCAGCTTAGTGTCATCAGCAAACTTGCTGAGGGTACATTCTATACCCTCATCCAGGTCATTGATGAAGATGTTGAACAACATCGGTCCCAGTACCGACCCCTGAGGGACTCCACTAGTCACACACTTCCAACCAGATTCTGCCCCATTGACTACAACTCTCTGACTCCTTCCCATCAACCAGTTCCTGATCCACCTCACTACCTGATCACCAAACCCATACCTGATCAACTTATCTACAAGGATGCTGTGGGAGACGGTGTCAAATGCCTTACTGAAATCCAGATAAACCACATCTACCGCTCTACCATCATCTATCCACCTAGTAATTTCCTCATAGAAGGCTATGAGGTTAGTCAAACATGATTTACCCTTGATAAAACCATGCTGACTGCTCTTGATGACCCCCATGTCCTTGATATGCCTAGAGATAGAGATAAGAACAAGTTGTTCCATCACCTTTCCAGGGATGGAGGTGAGGCTGACCGGTCTATAGTTACCCGGGTCCTCCTTCTTGCCCTTCTTGTAGACTGGTGTGACATTTGCTGTCCTCCAGTCCTCAGACACCTCTCCCGTTACCCATGACTTACCTAAGATGATGGAGAGTGGCCTAGCAATGACCTCCGCCAGCTCCCTCAGCACCCTTGGATGCATTCCATCTGGACCCATCAATTTATGGATGTCCAGATTACTCAACTGATCCCTAACCCAATCCTCATCTGCTATGTCAAACTCCTCATCTATCTTGACTACTTCTGGGGCTATATGAATCTGGAGCTCATGGGGAAATCCTGCAGGAGTAAAGACAGAGGCAAAGAAGGCGTTCAGCACCTCTGCCTTCTTTATATCCTCTGTCACCAGGGCTCCCCCCTCATTCAACAGTGGGCCAATATTGCCTCTAGTGTTAGCTTTGTTAGCTATGTATTTGAAAAAGCTCTTTCTATTATCCTTAACCTGACTTGCAAGGTTAAGTTCCAAGGAGGCCTTAGCTTTCCTAATTGCCTCCCTACATCCTCTGACAACAGCTCTATATTCCTCCCAAGTGACCAGGCCCTCCTTCCATGATCTGTAGATTTTCCTTTTCCACTTAAGTTTGCCCAGCAGTTCCTTTTTTAACCATGCTGGTCTCCTAGCTCCCTTACTAGATTTCCTACCCATTGGGATGCTCTGATCCTGTGCTTGCAAGAAGTGGTCCTTGAATGTTGTCCAGCTATCTTGAGCCCCTTTATCATCTAGCACCCTGTCCCATGGGATTTCCCTTAACAGTTGGTTGAGGAGGCCAAAGTTTGCCCTGTGGAAGTCCAGGGTTCTGGTCCTACTGGGTATTCTGGTCCTTCCACACAGGATCCTGAACTCCACCATCTCGTGATCACTGCAGCCAAAGCTGTCACTGACCACCACTGCTTCAACAAGGCCCTCCTTGTTGGTTAGTACAAGATCCAGCAGCGCTCCTCTTCTAGTCGGCTCGTCCACCATTTGCATTAAGAAGTTATCATCAATGCACTGGAGGAACCTCCTAGACTGTGAAAGGCTGGCTGTGTGAGTCTTCCAGCAGATATCGGGGTAGTTAAAATCTCCCACGAGGACTAGGGACTGCAGTTGTGAGGCTACTTTCAGCTGCCTGTAGAAAGCCTCATCAACTTCCTCGCCTTGATCAGGAGGTCTGTAGTAGACCCCCACGACTGTATCACCCACACCAGCCTGCCCCTTAATTCTTACCCACAGACTTTCAACTTGCCCCTCATCAGCCCCTGCACAAAACTCAATACATTCTAGTTGCTCTCTCACATAAAGAGCAACTCCACCACCTCGCTTCCCCACTCTATCTTTCCTAAAAAGCACATAACCATCCATGGCCACATTCCAGTCATGTGACCTGTCCCACCACGTCTCTGTTATTGCCACCAGATCATAACCCTTAGCCCACACACTGACCTCTAACTCTTCCTGCTTATTCCCCATGCTGCGTGCATTAGCATACAGGCATTTCAGGAAACAAACAGAGCCCACTGGTGGGACTAAATCCTCTTCAGACCACCTGCTTTCAGGCCCTGGTACGTTCCTCTTGTGCTTGTCCCTAACAGACCCAGTTTTCTCCCCTTCCCCCTTCACATCTAGTTTAAAGCTCTCTCAATGAGCCCTGCTAAGTCCTGCCCCAAAAGCCTCTTCCCCCTCTGGGACAGGTGCATCCCACCTGCCACCACCAGGCCAGGTGTCTCATATAGCATCCCATGATCAAAAAAAACCAAAACCCTGTCTTTGACACCAATCTCTTAGCCATTCATTGATCTGTAGACTCTTCCTATATACCTCCCCACCCATTCTTGCAGGAGGGATGGAGGCAAACACTACTTGCGCTCCAGACCCCCTAACTAGCCGTCCTAGGGCCCTGAAGTCACTCTTCATTGCCCTTACATTTCTTGTGATAATTTCATCACTGCCAACCTGAAAAATCAGCAGTGGATAGTAATCAGAGGAACCCACAAGATTAGGGAGTTTCCTTTTAACATCTCTAATCCGAGCCCCAGGGAGGCAACAGACCTCCCTGTGGGATGGGTCCGGTCGACAGATGGGCCCTTCTGTCCCCCTCAGAAGGGAGTCACCCACCACAATTACTCTCCTTTCCTTCTTGATTGAAGAAGTCCTAAGGACTCGGGGTGACTGACGAGTCCTAGGTGCTTCACTAGATAAGTCTACCCCTCCAACTTCATTTTCCTGTCCCTGAATTTCCAAGGCCTCATATCTGTTATTCAAGGGCAATTGGGAGGGTGGAAGGGGTTGGGAGGATTTTTTCTTGCCTTTCCGAGATCGGACTTCCTTCCATTCCTTCATATCTCCTAAGTCCTCTCCATCTGTCTGGTGACAGGAGGGGAGGGGATCCGTCACTTTCTCAACCTCCTCGATCTGCCCCTGCGTCAGGGTATGACTCCACCAATCTATTTCACTTTCACAATCTCTAATGGCTCTCAGTCTTGCAACCTCCTCTGTCAGATTAACCACCTGCCTGAGGAGATCATTTACTTGCTCACACCACACACATGCGGTGTCACTGGTTCCCTCTGGTACCAGTGCCAGGCTCAGGCATTCACTGCAGCCAGAGACCTGCACTGCTGCATGCCTCCTTGGGAGCTCTGTCTGAGTCCCCACATTCTTTTTCACTACGGTTTTTGGCCGCGTTGTGACCATGATCTATCCAGCTACTAGTTTGCTTTTCTTGTGAGAAGGCACCCGCTGCTCTCTCCCTGCCTGCTCTCGCGCCTCCCACGCGCCTGCCCTGTGAAGGCTGGCTGCCGCTCTCTGCTCTGCGCTGCCGCGTGCTCAGAGGAGGCTGCCAAATGGCCGCTTTTTAAACCTTGCCGCCGTTCACAGCCGCTCCCCCTGCCACGTCAGCCTTCCTCTCCCTCGCAGGCTTCCCGCTCAGACTCGGGTCTCCTGGCTCTGCCCCGGCTTCACCGTCTCCGGGAAGCCCGGCTCTCTCTCAAATCCTCAGCAGTTTAAAGGAACAGCTCACACCGCTGCCGCTCTCTGCTCTGCGCTGCCGCGTGTGTGTCTGGAAACTGCGAGTCACTGGGAATATGAGGGAGCAGTTACTGAAAGTCACTGGGCTTACTGGGATCGTGAGGGGGAGACTGGGGAGCCACTGGGGAAGTGTCCTGGTTTGAGTGTGTTGGGTTGTACTGGGAGTCACTAGGAATACAATGGGGTGATGAGTGGGACTCACTGGGTGAACTGGGACCACCTGGAATTGTGAGGGTCGAACTAGGAGTTACTGGAGAACTGGGACTGAGGATTGTGGTACTGGGATGTACTGAGCACAGGGGGGTACTGGGAGATACTGGGAATGGGGGTGGGCAGTAAATTGGAAGTCACTGGAGTTGCTGGGACTGTTGAGAGAGACTGAACTGGGACTCACTGGGGCAACAGCAGCTTGAACTGGGAGTTACTGCTGATTACTGGGAGTCACAGGCTTGGGGTAAGGGGGTGGGGAGCAGGTCCTCACTGAGGCTTACTGGAGGTACTGGGATGGCGCCTGCGGGGGTATTGGAAGTTACTGGTACCATGGGATGGGTTACTGGGACTTACTGGGAGTTGTGTCCCTTCCCAACGTGCCACCAATGGCTGAAAGGCACCGGGAGCCACTGGGCACTGGTGAGCCCCGGATGCCTGGGTCCCCCCCCTCACCCCCAGGTCTGTGGGGCCTTGTCCCCCTGTCACTTTGTGCTCCATCCCCCGGCCCCAGCTCCAGGTAAGGGCTCCCAGTAAGCTCCCAGTTGCTCCCCAGTATTCCAAATAACCTCCCAGTTACCCCGCAGTGCTCCCAGTAACCTCCCAGAGCCCCCCTGTGCTCCCAGTAATCCCTCTGCTAACTCTCCCAGTGCTCCCAGTAACCCCCTGAGTTCCCAGTACTTCCCAGTAATCTCCCTACTAACCCTCCCAGTGCTCCCAGTAACCCCCAGAGTTCCCAGTACTTCCCAGTGCTCCCTGTGTTCCCTCAGTTTCCCCCCCTCCCCAGTGATCCCAGTAACCCCCAGAGTTCCCAGTACTTCCCAGTGTTACCCTTCCACCGCGCGTGCGCTCTGCCCCCCACCCCCACCCCCCCCCCGCTTTCTTCCCGCCTTCTTCCTGCTCCTCTACTTGTGGCGCTGCCGTCACTTGTGGTCGCCATTTTGTGCGCGGCGGGGTCGGTCTCCCCGGGATCGCTCGTCTCGGCCCCGGGAGCGGCTGCGGTGGGGAAAGGCTCCCGCCGCCTCCAGCGGGCACCATGCCGGCCAGGCCGGTGCGGTCGTGCCTCCGGGGCAGCTCAGCGCGGAGAGGAAACCCGTGCGGGCTGCTCTGAGGGGGCGAGGGAAGAGGATCCCTGAGGGGGGTGGGATTAGCCCCGAGGGGAGGGGCATTAGGGAGGATTTAGGGAGAACTTCTTCACCATGAGGGTGGGTGAGACACTGGAACAGGTTGCCTAAAGAGGTGATGGAAGCCCCATCCCTAGAGGTATTTAAGGCCAGGCTGGATGGGGCTCTGAGCAACCTGATCTGGTGGGAGGTGTTCCTGCTTATGGCAGGGGGGTTGGAATCTTGAAGGTCCCTTCCAACCCTGACAATTTTATTATTAGCCCTGAGGGGGGGGATTAGCGCTATGGGGGTCCTGCAGTGTGAGGGGCTGCGCAGGCAGAGCCATTCGGCAGCCCAGCGGAGGGAACGGATCTGCCTGATCATCTGAGGTGATTTGGTGTCACTGGCACAATTGGGAAGAAAATTGTGGTTCCCCTCCAAAAGGCCCCAGTGAGCTCCACGCACAGAGGTGAGCAGGGCAGCTCAGCACTGCAGGGAAAACTCGCAAGTGTGGTGTTGCCTTATCCTTCAGCTCCTCCAGAGGTTGTTTGGAGGGAGTGGGAATGAAAACTAACAATAGTTATGGTGCCTTTCTCTTAATACACTCGATATTTTTGATTCAAGAACATGTTCTGCCTTGGAGTCCTTGTGGATATTGCAGAGCTAGGAGGTTTACTGGAATGTTAATGTTTCCCTGACTGGGCCCATTACAATTATAAACATTTCCCATAGAGTTGTTCTCTTTTCTAACAGCTTTTCTGTGAGAGTTGGTTGGTGAGGAAAGAGTAGGGACATCCTCAGCATCCTGCACAGAGCAGCTTCTGGTTTTACTGGGACAAAAATGCCCTGCAGAGGTTTGCTCTACCAAACAGCTTGTGATGCAATCACAACAGGATTGAGTGTGAATTTTTAATTGAATGTGTAGTTAATGGTGCAGAATCTAGTTCCTTGTAGGCCTACAGCTCTCAAGGAATGTTCCCAACTTCCAAACTGGTTGAGCAGTGCCAGATCATAGTATCATAGTATCATCATTCTGGTTGGAAAAGACCTTCAAGAACATCAAGTCCAACCACCACTCCAGCTCTCCCACGTCCACCACCAAACCCTGTCCCCTAGCACCACATCTGTCTTTTTAGATGTATCCAGGGGTGGTGGCTCAATACCTCCTCAGGCAGCCTGGATCCCCAAGAACTCCTGCCCCAGAACAAGACAACCCCAAGGTTCATACCATGTCCCTGAGGGCATTGTCCAAATGTTTCTTGAATATTGTCAGGCTTGGTGCCATTACTGCTTTCCTGGGGAGCCTATTCCAGTGCTCCACCACCACCCTCTGGGTGAAGAATCCCTTCCTAATGTCCAACCTAAACCTCCCCCTGCACATCTTCCTACCATTCCCTTGGGTCCTATCGTTGGTCACCAGAGAGAAGAGGTCAGTGCCTGCTCCTCCTCCTTCCCTAATGAGGAAGCAGTAACTGCAATGAGGTCTCCCCTCAGTCTCCTCTTCTCCAGGCTGAACAGACCAAGTGCCTTCAGCTGCTCCTCATAGGGCATCCCCTCCAAACCCTTCACCAACCTCGTGGCCTCCTCTGGACACTCTCCAGCAGCTTCATACTCCTTCATACTCCAGATACTCCTTGCTGTGGTGTTGCAGTGTTCCCTTGTGCTGGCTCGGTGTTCATCAACCTGCTGGGGTCAAGGCTGAGATGGTAGAAGTGCCAGGAGGGCATGTTTTGGTTCCCACGAGGGCCCTTCCTTGTGCTCTTGCTGTGCCTGCCCCTGCCGTGGGTGCCCTTGAGGAGCAGACAAACATTGTCTCCCACCCTGAGGAGCTGAGGAATCTGTTGATGGGCCGAGCAGTTCAGATTGTGGTCTGTGGGCTGAGGAGGAGGGCAGAGGGCCCTGTGTGCTGCTGGGGATACTTCATTCCCACTCAGCCTTCATTAAGCATGAGATTGCAGGGCGGTCTGTTAAGGTGTGCTAGAATTGTTACTCCTGATGTAGATGAGAAAGTTGAGAGAGAAGGGACATGAATTCTCCACCTCAGCCACCTGAAAATAAGCCCAGTTTTGGTTTGCAGCCTCCCAGGCTGTTTTTCACCCCCTGATGCTTGTGTGCAGTACGTTACTCAGTATTATCTGCAGTTCCTTCTCTTGTTCTCAGCTCTGGTTGAGGCAGTTTGAATTTAGTCACTTGGCTGATGCAAACACCACAGGGAGAGGGGCTCCTGTGCTGCCACCACCTCACCCTTTGAGCAGCTGCTGTAGTTGTGAGGCAGCAGGACAGACACTGTAGATATTTGTATATATATATGTTTTTATTCCAGCCAGAAGAGGAATTAACACCAGGTGAGCCAGTGGTAGGAATTATTTACCCTCCTCCAGAAGTCAGGAATATTGTTGACAAGAGTGCCAGCTTCCTAGCCAAGTAAATGACACTGGTGTCACCTCGTGTTTCCTGGGGGTTCCATCCTTCTCCAGTGCTGATGTCTGCCCAGCTCCAGAGCCTGAAGCAGGACACAGTCCTGCTCCATGTGCAGAATTTTAAGGGCCAAGTCTGTACCAGTAAGACTAGGACAGACAATATTCTATCCACGAGGTTCAAGACATGTTTTGCTAGAAAAATGGGGATGGTAAATAAAGTTTATGGCAAAATCTCTTGGCTGCAATAACCAGGTGCCAGTTGCAGTTCACCTCCCAGCTCCTGGGGAGAGAAGCACTCGCCTCCAGGGAGTCTGATCCTCCCTCAGGACAGATGAACTGCCCATCATGTCTAGGGGCTTTTTCCCCTGGTGACTTTAGGATGAGGGGCAGTGGATTCAAACTTGAGCACAGGAAGTTCCACCTCAACATGAGGAAGAACTTCTTTACTGTGAGGGTTACAGAGCACTGGAACAGGCTCCCAAGAAAGGTTGTGGAATCTCCTTCTCTACAGACTTTCAAGACCTGTCTGAATGCCTTTCTGAGTGATCTCCCCTCGTTTTTGGTCCTGCTCTGGCAGAAGGGCTGGACCCAATCTTCAGAGGTCCCTTCCAACCCCTAACATTCTGTGATTCTGTGACTGTAGCAGATTGATCAGCGTGAGTGTAGGTGTCCAGTTTAGGTGAGGAGTCTGAAATTTAAGTATATGTCACTCATTTGGGCCTCCTTCATTTGCCTAATGGCATCATTCTGCAAGTGCCAGCTGTTAGTGCCAGTGAGACCATCATCCTTTGCTGTTTTGGCCAGTGCTGGGGTATTTTTGGCTCTCTTTTCTCTACGTGAGGTGTCAGGGGACCGGTTCTTGGTCTTCCTAAAGCGTACAAGTAGCACAGGAGGTAAATCCTCTCCTCAGCTGACTGAATTCTTACCCTTCCTGACACCAGCCAGGCTGAAGGCTGCCTGCTTTCACTTTTCCGCAGTGGGGTGGGGGTCGCTGTGGGTTTAAGACAATTCCTCAACACTGGTCTTGTCAGAGACCCTCATTGTGTAACTGATCTCAAGGGCTGCCAGGGAGCGCCGGCTGCCTTCCTTTGCCCTTCAGTGCTGTAGAGCCCTCCTCGTTTGGAAGGGACTTAGTGTATAACCCAGACCTGGGGGAACCAGAGAACAGCAGAGAAACCGTGCAGCAGCTGGGAGGTCTCAGACTGCCCTGAACGCAGTGCCTTGTGCTTGGGATGGGAGGAGAGGACATCACCTGCACTAAAGCTGAGGGCTGTCCAAAACGCAGTGCCCCAGGGTGGCTGCTCTCTGCCCAGGCTGCTCATCACCTGCTCCTTTCCTTAGATCAACTTTCTGGAAATGAAACTAGTCGTACAAGCTTGTTAATAGAGAAAGTAAAATGGATCTAATGAGTAATTTGTAAACTTGATCCAATAAATTGTCTAATCCAGTAAATGAACTTTTGTTTGTATGTGGCTCAGTGAGATTGTGGAACACTTGAGAGTTTTTAACAGTCTCAAATACTCACTGGGAAGCATTATAGACTAAATGAGGCCAAATGCCTTCAACTTGTGTTTGCACAACTGGAGCTGTGCCGGGTGTGAGTTACTTAGAGGTAAACTCCTTCCATGTGAAAATTGTCTTCTGAGGGTCTGACACATCAATACCTCTTGCTATGAAAGAAACAGACATTGCACTTGAGTCAAGGCCATTCATCTAAACAATTACTCTTTTCCCTCCCCAGAAATGGTCCAGAATTTGAAGGTGGAATTTATCAAGATGAAATAAATAACCCCAGCTTCAACGTCTTGAACCCCACGACCCTTACCATGTGTGCTACCAGCACAAGGTCAGTGAGTTGAAAGAGGGCAAAGCACAGGAGCCCTCGGCTGCCATTCCCAAGGTCATGCAACAGCAGCAAAGTGCTCAGCAGCAGCTTTCCCAGAAGGTAAGTGTTCCTTCTTGCTTTGCTTGAGAGCTTGGCTTCTGACTGCTTGCGTCACAGCCTGGAGTCACACCTGTTCTGAAGCACCAGGTGAATGGAGGAGTTACACAGCTGCAAAGATGACAGCCCTGAGAGGCTTGGAATTCTGTGCCTGGGACTTGGTTTTGGTGCAGATGTGCCCCCCCCAGTTGCCAGTAACTCAGAGTGAGGTGTGAAACTCAAAGTTACATTGTTTTATTTGATCTTCTTTGATTCTGTTTAGTTGTGTGTTGTGTGGTTCTTACACTAGGGGTAGCTTGGGCTGTGTGAGCTCAGGACTCCTTCCATAGGCAAGTCTTCCAGAATCCCTCGGGGTCCAGTCTGGGCTTGTTGCATGCCCTGTTTTGTGGAAACATTTCCTTTATTTCTGCTGGAAGGATCGACTTCCACTTAAAACGTGGAGTTCAAAGTGTTGCTGATCTGGGGTAGCTGAGCCTTGGGCCGAGCAGGTGGAGAAAGGGCACAGATGAGTCTGGGTCTTCTACATGTGTGCGTGGGCAGCAGCCGCTCTGTGTGATGTTGGCCATCCTGAAGGATGGCACTGAAGTCCTGATAGTTTCTAGTCAGCTGTTGGACCAACACTGGTTTTACACAGGCCTAAATACAGGTGTCCAAATCTGTTCCGTGGTACTAATTTTTCTCATCCTTGCAGCTGCTGGGATACGTAGACTGATGTTGCTTTTCCCAAGCAGCTGAAGGAGAAACAGGCTCTCCCAGGTGTTTGGTAGCAAGTTCTTTCTCCAGTCACTGAGCAATCTGTTCTGCTCTGCAGGCACAGGCCCAGCTGATCCAGGAGGCAGTTGTTCTGAAGGAGCCACCTCCAGGGCTGGAGTCCATGGCAGATCCACCTCAGCCTTTGACTTGGATGTGGTGAAGCTTATGGCGCAGTTTGTGGCTTGCAACGGGTGGCAGTTCTTGACTCAGCTGATGCAGAAGGAGCAGAGGAGCAACCAGTAGGACTTTCTTCACCCCCAGCAGTCTCTTCAACTATTTCACTAAGCTGGTTGAGCAGTACACAAAGGTACTTGGTGCAGTTTCCCTGCCAAGCTAATTCCTGCAGCAGCAGTGTTGATTTTTGAAGAGCAGACCCCACAAACAGCCAGACTGGAGATAGGTGCAGGTCCAGGAGTCCATCCTTTACATCATGCTCTTTAAGTAGAGTGACTTGTGCAGTGCTTGTTCAATATCTAGATTAATGATCTCAATGAGAGACTTGAGTGCTTCCTAAGTAAGTTTGCAGATGACACTAAGTTGGGTGGAAGTGTCGATTTGCTTGAGGGTAGGAAGGTTCTGCAGAGAGACCTGGACAGGCTGGATCGATGGGCCAAGGCCAATTGTATGAGGTTTAACAAGGCCAAGTGCCGGGTCCTGCACTTTGGTCACAACAGCCCCATGCAAAGCTACAGGCTTGGGAATGAGGGGTTGGAAAGCTGCATGGTGGAGAAGGACCTGGGGGTGCTGATTGACAGTTGACTTAACATGAGCCAGCAGTGTGCCCAGGTGGCCCAGAAGGCAAATGGCATCCTGGCCTGCATCAGGAATAGTGTGGCCAGCAGGAGTAGAGAGGTGATTGTGCCCCTGTACTTGGCATTGGTGAGGCTGCACCTCGAGTCCTGTGTGCAGTTCTGGGCCCCTCACTACAAGAAGGAGGTAGAGTTGCTGGAGCGTGTCCAGAGAAGATCTACCAGGCTGGTGAAAGGTCTAGGGGCTGGACTAGATGGCCTTTAAAGGTCTCTTCCAAGCCAAAGCATTCTATGATTCTATGATCTTAGGAGGAAGTTCTTTGCAGTGAGGGTGCTGAACCCTGGTCCAGGTTGCCCAGAGAAGCTGTGGAGTCCCCATCCCTGGAAGTGTTCAAGGGCAGGTTGGATGGGGCTTGGAGCAACCTGGACTACTAGGAGGTGTCCCTGCCCATAGCAGAAGGTGGGACTGGATGAGCTTTAAGGTTCCAAACAACACCACCTGTGAGGTGGGACTTGGTGTATTGATAGCAGACTAATGATGTTTATGAATGAGCTTGTAAAGGTCGGGGAGATGTCCAGTGCCCCCTTTGCATGTGTCCTGGTTTGGGCCTGATTGACAACAAAGAACTACCTGACTGCTCACTCAGCACCCCTCCCACTGTGGGGTGGGAGGAGGAAATCCAACTAACAGCTCATGGGTCGAGACAAGGACAGGGTTGTGGTCACGGGCAAAACAGACTCAACTTGGGGAAAAAATGAATTTATCACTAATCAGATGCAAACAGGACAAAGATAAAATAGAAACCAGAGCTTAAACACCTCACCCCACCCCTCCCTGCTTCCCGGGCCCAAATGACTTTGTTCCCGTTTCTCTCCCTCCTCCCCCCAGTGGCACAGGGGGACAGGGAAGGGGCTTTACGGCCAGTTGGTCACTCTCTGTTTTCAGCTGCTCCTTCCCCCTCAGGGGGAGGACTCCTCACAGCCTTCCCCTGCCCCACCGCGGGGTCCCTCCCACGGGAGAGAGTCCTTCACCAACCCCCCAACACGAGTCCCTCCCCCCAGGTGCAGTCCCTCAGGAACACACTGCTCCAGCGTGGGCTGCCCACAGAGCCACGGGTCGCTTCAGGCACAGTCACCTCCCCTGGCACGGGGTCCTCTATGGCTGCAGGTCCACATTTGCCCCACCGTGTTCCTCCACAGCTGCACGTCCACATTTCCTCCACCATGGCCCTTCAGTGGCTGCAGGGGACAGCTGCCATCTTACCAAGGGATGCAGGGGAACCTCTGCTTGGGCACCTCCTGCCCCTCCCTCCTCCCCGCCCTTGGTATCTCTGCTCCAGCGCTGCTCTCACCACTGCTCTCATTGCTCTTCACTGAGTTCTCCACCCCTAAATCACCCCAGGGATGGGAACTCTGCAGTGGGAGGATGCCTGAACCATCTCATGGAGGGTGGGAGCAATGGGAGGACTCCAACTCATCCAAGCGGTGGCTGAGACTCCCAGCATCCCCCAAACGCCCCCCATCTCTTTGTTTTGGGGTGCCAGCATAGCCCCTAAAGGCCAGTTAAGAATGAGGGGGGAGGGTCCAATTCCGTGGGTAACTCCGCTTTTTCAGCTTGCATGCCTTTTTCTCCCAGAGCAGGTTTGATGTGACCACCCCCACCGAAAACCCTGGAAGTGCCCTGAGGGCGGCCACAGCTTGAACCACAATTCAGCTTTATTGTAGGATCCATCCAGTTGAAAACCCTTCTGAGTGCCCCGAGGGCAGGAGAGCTTTTGGTCACGGCTTGACCTTGGTGAAACATCATTGAATCCACGTGGGAGAAGAACTTGCCATTGGTGAGGAACGTGGGAAAGGGTCAGGATCCGCCCAGCCCATCTCGGCCATTGGAACATCCATAGGGGCGAGTGGTCCTATAGCGGTGGCCTTGTTGGAGCCACCTCGTGTCTGGTCGCATGGTGACGCCTGCACCCTGGTGCCATGTCCCATGACTGGCACCACTGCGGGAAACATTTTCTCAGCAGATCATCTTTAACCCAGCACCAGCAAATCCACACAGACAAGAGACCCTTCACGTGTCTGCAGTGTGGGAAGAGCTTTGTCCGCAATTTCTCGTTAACCCAGCACTGCCGGATCCACACTGGTGAGGAGATTTACAAGTGCCCTGAATGTGGGAAGAGCTTCAATACTAGTACTGGGCTGAGACGTCACCAATATATCCACACCATGGAAAAACCCTTTCCGTGTCACTAGTGTGGGAGGAGCTTCGTGGACAGCACGGGCCTCATCTATCACCTCCGGGTCCACACTGGCAAACATCCCTACAAATGTCCCGACTGTGGGAAGAGCTTTGCTACAAGCTCTGCGCTCATCAAACGTACTCACATCCACACGGGAGATAAACCCTACGCGTGTTCTGTCTGCAGGAAGAGCTTTGCCAGGAGCTCTGTGCTCATCAACCATCATCTCACCCACACAGGAGAGAGACCCTACACATGTCCTCAGTGCCAGAAGAGCTTCAGGCAACTCTCTGCCTTGCTGAGACATCAATGGCGCCATACGGGTGAACGACCCTTTAGCTGCTCCCAATGAGAGAAGAGGTTTTACCAGAGAACACACCTCATCTATCATGGCCAGACCCACCTCAGGGATCACCAAGAATGAAGGGGCACAGTCAAAGTTGTCCCATTTTCCAAGCTCTTTCCTGTCGTTGTTGGGACAGACACGACACAAGCTTGCGTGCAAAAAGACCCCTTTATTCAACTAACAAGCCTTTTTCTATCCTCTCCTATACATGTGTGTCTACATCTCATTGGTTAAGCAAACATCAACAGTCCACAATTGGACAACTTTTCTCTGCTGTAACTTCGATAGTCTTCTTTTCCACGTCCCATCTAGTGGTTCGGCAGATGTTCCACCTGGCAGTCGCTTATCTTGTTTACTCAGCTCGTCTCAAGATTCTCAGGCCTCTACAAGGGCATGGTTATCTGCTCAAGGGCAACTTCAAACTTGCATTCCAGTCCCTCAGACCAGCCAAAGTTTCCCACAATTCCCCCTTTTTGTATTTATGTTATGAAAATTGCCCGTGCCATCCGCTGCAGGGCCCCTTGCAGCAGAGACACGAGACATGGCAACATCAATAACACAACTACATTTAGGAACAAAACCAACAATCCAGTTCTTATCAAAACAGCAACCACCTTGACAGTCCCTATCCCTTAAACAAGGTATTCATTTGAACAAAAGTCTACTACAGCTCTATTTTATAATATAGGATAGCTAACACTATCAACATCAATAAACAAGCCACTCAGCATAATCAATGCAGCATTGGTCTGCTTACTCAACCAACATCCCAAGTTCGTGATCATAGTAAGGTTGGGTGTAAGCTGCCCAAGACTACATGGCCTAACATTAAGTTTCAATGGAACTTGCCCCATGCTCTATCCCCACAAATTAAGAACATCTCTACAGGCAAAGCAACTAGAACAGAAAAGAGAAAAAAATGTGACATGTTAGAAGAAGCATAATCACACCAAGCTGTAACATTTCTGAATATGTATATAAAGAATATTCTGCTTTGGTAGTTGAACCATCCCTCCTTCACTTGTGTCAGTCATTCACAACGGGCCAAACACAGCGAGCAGGAACCCACCGGGGCTGGTACCTGTGGAAACACAAGCATACCCTCTTCCCCAGCTTAATAAATCACATGGAGATGACCATTGGCCACTCTGTAGGTCTTTCACCCTAACGTTGACACCAGGGGAAACAGTGGACAATTTACGTAGTGACTCAAAGTGGTGAACCATAGGTGGCTCCTGTATATCCTCTGCTATATTAATGAAATTCAACACATCCATGGCCGTATTGAACCGGGCTTCAGGGGGTTCACCAGTCATTCCCCTTTTTTGTTTCTGAAGAATACGTTTGAGTGTGCCATGTGCACGTTCCACAATACACTGTCCAGTAGGAGAATGAGGGATACCAGTGACATGGGTAACCCCCCAAAGCCGTAGGAAATCTTTCCCTCGGCTGGAAACATAAGCAGGACCATTGTTGGTCTTAATCTGAGATGAAACAGCACACATAGCAAAAGCTCGTTGCCAATGTCTTATAACATCTCGAGCTGTTTCTCCTGTATGTGCAGTAGCTACTATGACTGAGGAAAATGTGTCAATAGACACATGCACCTCTTTGAGTTTACCAAACTCTCCAACGTGAGTGACATCAGATTGCCACATTTGTAAAGCCTGTAGCCCTCTGGGGTTTGTACCATAACACGCAGGTACATGCTGGCCCTGACAGTCAGGGCAGGCTGCAACAATGGAACGGGCCTCTGGAGTTGTCAAAGGGAACTGACGGTTCAAGGCATGAAAGCCTTGATGCAAAACCCGATGAGATTCCATTGCCTGTCGTTTCACATCAGGCACTGGTCCCAGTGCTACAGCTGAGACCAATTGGTCTGCTCAGGCATCACCAGCTGCCAAGAACCCAGGTAAATTGGTGTGGCTCATAATATGCAAAATATAATAGGGTTGTGATCTTTTTCGAATTGTCAGCCATAATAACCACAATACACCAGATAACAAAGCATTACTCACAGCCCCTCAGATTGCCTTATCCAGTCCTGGACCAGCCCCGCCACACAGGCTGAGTCTGTAACAACAGTCACTGCACAAGGAAATCGTTGGAACACCAAAGTAACAGCATGAAGCTCAGCTATTTGAGGTGAACCTTCTTGTTGCTCAAGTATATGTCGCCCCTGATGACCATCATACCAGACAATAGCTGCTTTCCCGGTTTGTCCTGATCCATCTGTAAATACTGTGGGTCCTGTCACAGGCTCTTTCTGATTTAATTGCTTCCGCCCAACACAAGTCTGACTTCCCAATTTGCATAGCGGATGAGAGGGAAGATGGTACTCAATTTGTCCTGTATAGTTCAGCAATGCAGCTTGCAATGCTAAACACCAATCAAAATAATCCACCTGCACAGGCAATACCATTTTCTCTGGATCCCTCGCCAATAACTCTGAGCATCTCATTCGGGTCTTAATGATAATTTGTGCCAATAACTCAAATAGACCAGGAGCAGTGTTTTGCTGCGACAAGACAGGAAAGCCCATTCCAGTACATGAATTGGATCTTCCCACCCAGGATTCCATTGTACAATCATAGCAAATGGTATTGTGTCATTAATTAAAACGAACACCTGTACCGCAACAGTCATCTCAACTCTCAAAACATGCTTTTCCTGTATTGCCCACTCCACCATCTCAACCGTTTGTTTTGCTTCAGGGGTCAAGGACCGTGGTGCTGTAATATCAGTGTCCCCTTTTATGTTTTAGTAATAAGGTGGGCATAATCTAGGCTTTGGGGCATCAATTTTTGTCAATCACAGGCCTTGGGGCCTGTCCTCCTCTCCTGGATGGCCCTCTTACAATAGAGCAGGCCATCCCTCACCTCAAGGTCTGGTATGGCATATGTCTCCACCACTCAATGCCTACTGGGTTGCAGCCAGCAGCGGAGCTCGAGGTTCTTCTTGGTGGCAAACACAGAGACCAACCCAGGCTTGCCCTTGATGATTGTAGGAGATGCTTGGTCAGCCCTAGTCCCTTCACCTTCTTTATCCAGTAACAAACTGCTACTGTGGCAAAACACACACAGGTTATATCAACACAACAGGTTAGTCAATATAAGTAGCAAGGCACACACAGATTACATCAATACAACAGGTTATGCAATATAACAAAATACAAAATAAAAGGTGCATTAAACTCTTGCTATTACAAACTATGGTGCTTGAGAGAAACTCTGTCCACATACCTTTTATAAGAAGGATGAGGTTCCGACACATGGGGCCAACATGTGTCACAAGTAATCCTGCCCAGGATGCACATTTACAGTGGGACAAGGTTGTGACACATGGGGCCAACATGTGCCACAAGCTGTCTCACTCTGTTCATTAATGTCCATTCACCTGCATTATTTCTACTTCATAGCCAAATACTCGTGACCGTGTTCCTCCAAGAAGGACCCTACTTTTTTTTTTTTTTTTTTGTGTGTGTGTGTGTGTGTTAACTACCCGTATCTCCTTCATAGCCTTCTCCATCACGCGGTTAAGCATTTTCAAAATACCTGGTACAACTGATAGCACAATCAATATTATTACTAGTATGATAAGTTAATATACCATAAGATGTCTCAACCATTCAGTAATACCTCAATCTGCCAGCCACCCATCAAGGCCTACACTCGAGTGAGTCAATTGCTTTGTGAGATGTTAAAGATCCAGATCTTATGCTGTTATCAGCCCAGAATGGTCAGACAGGTTCATGCAACACATACCCTCAAAAGCCTCACATCCATGTCCTCCTGCTAATAGTAAAAGTAAAAAAAATCAATAGCTGCTCCATTTTGTAGTGTGGCATATTACTAGGAAATGAACCTAACGGATCCATCTCCTGTGGGTCAAAGTCGATTACATTTAAAGCTGCAATCATAGGAACCATTTGTGAAACACTCGTTACCTTATCTAGAAGTTTTTATCCTTAACATACCTAGTAAATGAATCAAAAGTACTCAAAGGGAGCCCCACCAAACAAATTCGAAAAGGGTCCCCTGTCGTCGTTACTAAGAAACAAAAGGAGTTCTGCTGGAAAAGGAAAAAAAAAAAACCAAACAAAACCAAACCGCAGCAGCGGCCAGACGCCGTCAGCGCTCGAGAGGTGAAAAGAATGCGGCGGGGCCGGGGGCGAGCCGGGGGGGAAGGCGCTTCTCTGTAGCCTCCGGCTCGCAACAGGTCAAAAAAAAAAAGGGGGGAGGGGGAGGGGGAGGGGGGGAGGGGAGGGGGGAGGGGGGGAGGGGGAGGGGGGGGAGGGGGAGGGGGAGGGGAGGGGGGGAGGGGGGGAGGGGGAGGGGGGGGCTGGGCGGTGTTCCGCAGCCGCCGCTCCCTTTTCCAGGCTGGGGGTGCGGGGCTGCATATCCATATCGGCTGACGGTTATTACGTGTTTTCTGACCGCCCCCCCGGTCGGACATTCCTTTTTAATTTGATCCACTTTTCGACAACCAAAACACTTCAAACCCACTCTGCCTACCGTAAGCTGCTGAGCAAGGACCCCAGCCAGCATAGATACCTTAAGTGACTGAGCTCACATTCTGACACACCTTTAACAGCTCAGCAATCGAGGTAGCAGAGCGCATAATTGGGGTAATTGCCTCCTGGCAATCAGCATTTACATTTCTAAAAGCCAGCTGAAAAAACACACAATGCACATTCTCTACCTGCCTTAAAATAGCCGTCTGAAGCCAATTCATGAAAGAAACATAGGCCTCCTGTCCTGCATATACACTACCTAACAGAGCTTGTGTAAACGATGCTTGGAACCCATACGTTAAAGCAGATTGATTACAACCTTTGTCTACCAAAGCTACCATACACACAGAAATCAAATTCGACTCAAACAACTCTCCCACCCCCCAGGCAGCAGCGCTACACGTCCCCCCCACCTCCTTCTCGGATCGTACGCATGTTCCTCCTGTCCCACCCCCCGCGCGCTAGAGTCACTCCCTGACTCCCCCCAGTCACCAGCAACGCAGGGCAAGGGTGGATACAAATCTGTTCGCGGCTCCGATGTTCGCGTCCGCTCCCCGGTGCTGGCAGTGCACGGACCCGTCCGGGCTGTGTCAGGAGGAGGAGGGGGTGGCGGCGGCTCCGATGGTTTTAGCGCGGCGCTTTCCTCCGGGCGTTTAGAATTCTCCGCCGAATCAGAAATCAGGGCAAAAATGGTTGGGACTTTTGAAAAAGGTTAGAATCTCCGGGCCATATGACCTGAGGGGATGTCAGCGCCAAGTCCATGCTGGCGGTGGCTTGTCTTTCTGCTCTCATGGCTTGCAAAGTTTCTGTGACTAGTTGCCAGGCAGTGAGTTCACTAGCTGTCCGGTCGCCTTTACTAATTACTTCCCACAGTTTGTTCCCTACTGCGTTCCAAGTCTCTACCTTAAATACTAATACAGGGTCAGGAGCAAAACCCTGGTTCCGGCACCACTTCAACAACTTCTTCAAGGTGCCCTCCACACACTTTATCCCTCTCACAGAGAGTATATGTAGCAGGATCCAAACTACTGCCCCTTCTTGAGCTACGTTCCCCTCTGCTCCCCCGGCGCCCACAATCCGCTCATTCCCATGACTCTGTTCCCCTGAAAGGGGGGGGTGGCGCGGGGGATGGTAGACTCTGCGCGGAGCTAAGAGCAGGGGGGGCGGCAATCCCTCCGCCTGTCCTGGCTGCGTTTTAAAGTCTTTCAGAGTCTCATAAAGGAGACACCACGTCGGTAACAGTGCTGCCGCATCTTTGCCCCCCCGTGAAGCATAATCAAACAGTTTATCACCCAATTCTTCCAAATAGAAACATCAAAAGAAGTTATGGTAGATGCCTCATATCCTTGCTCCTTACTCCATAGCAACATTTTCTCAATAACAGTTCCTGTAGCTTAACTCCTTGTGCTTTTAAAATCACTTTCCACATACTAACAATAATAGTCTCTTCCTTACTTAATGAAGTACCCATGTTCCCAGCGGCTCACCTTCTCCTCAGGTGAGTTCTCCAATAATGCCGGCCGGCTCTGGCAGCTCTACTCGCTGCTCTCTGCTACTCTGGGCTCCATCCCCACAGCTCTACCCGCTGTCAAAATGGTCCAATTGTGGTGATCACGTCGGGGTCACCAAGTGTCGTTGTTGGGACGGACACGACACAAGCTTGTGTGCAAAAAGGCCACTTTATTCAACTAACAAGCCTTTTTCTATCCTCTCCTATACATGTGTGTCTACATCTCATTGGTTAAGCAAACATCAACAGTCCACAACTGGACAACTTCTCTCTGCTGTAACTTCGATAGTCTTCTTTTCCACGTCCCATCTAGTGGTTCGGCAGATGTTCCACCTGGCAGTCGCTTATCTTGTTTACTCAGCTCTTCTCAAGATTCTCAGGCCTCTACAAGGGCACAGTTATCTGCTCAAGGGCAACTTCAAACTTGCATTCCAGTCCCTCAGACCAGCCAAAGTTTCCCACACTTTCCCACCAATGATGCTTTCTCCAGCTCCTCGTGGACCATAAAATGGCATCAGGTCAGGAGCTGCTTCATGTCCCATCCACCATTTTAATATTTTTTTCATCATCTTTAGTTTTTCTTTTTTTTTTTACCAAAATAAAGCCAAAAATAAGTCTTTATCATGGTGACGCCCTCCTCAAGGGACAAAGGGGACATGGTGCCAGGATGGGACCCCATCTACTTTGTTACGGAGGAAATACCAATGTGAAGCGTTCTAGGGTGAGTTTGCAAGGAAAATGGGGCAACAAGGTGGGATTTGGTCATTTTAAGGTGAAAAACGCCTTTTTCCTCTAGGATGCTGTTTTGGGGAGCGTTAGATCCAAAAATTGGTCTCTGCTCTTCAGTGTCCAACTGTGATGGCTGCAAAAATGAGGACACGCACACCGATGACTAACTTGAGGCTTGACACCATTTGGGTATAATTTTAGATTACAAATAAAATGTTATAAAGGGGTGACAGATCGATCCCTTGCAGCTTCAAGGGTGCAAAATTATGGAGTAACCTCGGGGTGCTGGGAGGTTGGGACCTTCTCCCAGAAAATTTCCCTCTTGTCCTACCCAGGGGTGCAGTGAAGAACTACACCACAGGTGGGTGCTAAAGTCGGGGGACTATCCCCCATTTCTTTGGTAGGTTGGGGGGGGGGGGCTTCAGACTCCAATCCCCACGCCTAATTTGGGCTCTGCAGGAGCTTTGCCAGCACCCTGTGGGGTGAAGGGCTTCTTGCTCCTCCCCCCCAACCACTCCAGAGGGCACTCACGTTGGGCCCCCAGGGAGGCTCACATGGGACACTGTGTGGGATGTGACCCCCAGGCGCATGGAGTTGCATTGTTGGACAACCCCCACGATCTTTGGGAGACTCCCCAGGAGCCCTGAGGGCTCCTGTGAGACCCCCACAACCCCCCGGACTCCCAAGACCCACCCCTGGGAGCAGCTGCACCTTCCCGTTGATGGGTCATTCCCCACCAGCCTCCAAATACCCTTCCACGACCCTCCACCTCTGGTGGTGTTTTGTCCCTAAGTAGGGCTCTTGTGCTGGGTGCTTGTCCCCAAACCTTCTGCCATCATGTTGCCATCCCTTCTGCCATGGCGTCCTCATCCCTTCTCCCACCATATTCCCATCCCTCCTTTCACCACATCCCTGTCCCTCCTCCCACCTTGTCTGAAACCCTCCCCAAGGGAGCTTCTGTCTTGTAGCGTTCATCCTCTCCTGGGGCCACCAGGCTTGTGGCTGACTCTTTCCCTCAGCTCCTGTGGTTCCCATCCCCACTCCATGTTAACCCCCTCCCAGCCAGAGCCAGCTGCTGGGGATGGTCTCTCTCATCAAGGAGGAGGAGGAGTGGCAGCAGGATGCTCCTGAGCAAGCGGACACAGCAGTGGAACCCCCAGCCAGCAGCAGTCCCCATGGTGCCATCCTTGGGGATCCCTGCTCCCAGGGGGACAGTGGGAGTGATGAAACCCTCAACACCTGCTGGGAATGTGGGAAGAGCTGCTGTGGCCACTTGGCATTGGTGAACCAGCTGTCACGGGCCGATATTAAAGGCTATTGGCTGTCAGGATGCTTTCGTGACCTTCCCCCCCTCCACGGAGGGGTTTGTAAATGAGACCGCACGTGTGGCCCCTGTGGGACCGTATCTTAGAGGTTGGAATGCCCCCAAACATGGTCACGAATTGTTACCGAGACCGATGTGTAACTAACAGGTTTATTAAGGGTTAACACAAACTGAGGGACCGAGGTTCAGGGAAGGTGGTCTAGGCATATATCAGGAAGGAAATCAGGGTTCTATGGTATTAGTAAGTGCACTCCCTGCAGAAGAGATGTGGGAAGGATTAATGGAGAGAAAGGGCAGGAGTTGAGCCAGTTAGATATGTGGATGTGGGTGTGTGTGGATGTCTGTGTGTGGGTGTGTGCGCGCACAGGAGACCCAGAAGCCGTTCTCTCCTTCCTCCTACTCCTCTTCCCCTGCCGGGTGTGCTGCTGGTTTCCTTCAGCTTCCCACGTGCTCACTCCAGAATCCAACTCCATCAGGTGCTGTGAGGAGCTGTGGAGTGACTCTGCATTTCCCATATCCCTGCCATCATCGAGATCAGTTTTGTATATTTGGATATAAATATTTACCCATTTCCCACACCCACACCCCCCCCCCCCCCCAGTTTTACCCTTTTTCCTTGTGTTATAATAAACTTGTTTCTAGTTTCAATTTCCAAAGTTGAAGTCTCTCTTTCATATTCCCCTTTCTATCTTCCCTTGGGAGGGTG